>CABHPR010151321.1:0-26970 GCA_902168415.1 Peromyscus melanophrys | reverse complement strand
TGTCTGTCTGTGTCTGTGTGCATGTGTGTCCCAGTGTGTGTGTGTGTCTGTCTGTCTGTCTGTCTGTGTGTGTGTGTGTCTGTGTGACTGTGTGTGTGTGGTGTGTCTCAGTCCAGCTATCTGATCAGTGTTTAATCTTAGGTGTCATCTGAATCTAGAATTTGTAATGAAAATTTATAGTTGGGATTTCTTAGAATTCTTCTCTCCGTATTTTCCTTCTTTTTAATAATGGTATGTATTTTCTATTGTTCTGTTTAGACCGTGACAACGTTGTCATGCTTTAACACAACAACAATAACAAAAGCTTGTTTAACTTTTTTCTCACGCAAATGTCTATTTGGCCTTTGACTAGATGAATGCTAAAAACATACAGCCAAGCCAATGCTCTGGAGAGATGGGAATTCTAAACTCTAAACTTCTGTTTCTTAATCTTTACTTCTATGTGGAACTTTGCTAAGTATCAATGAGGGATCCCCTGTCCTTTCAGATTCCAGGAACTTCTTCTGTGGTTCAGAGAAAATGGAAGCAGCCGCAGCAGCCGGTTTCTCAGCCCCGAGGGTCCGGACAGCAGAGCAAGGCCCGGATTAGCGCTGTGGCTGCTGAGATAAAGCAGATCCGAGCACGAAGGAAAACAGCCCGGATGCTCATGGTTGTACTTCTGGTCTTTGCAATTTGCTATCTACCAATCAGCATCCTCAATGTGCTAAAGAGGTAAAGCCCGTGTATTTACTTGAAAATGAAGCAGCTTGACATTTAATTAAGAACTCTTTTCTTTCTCAACAGACAAAACCCTCTCCTAGATACTTTGTCTGGCTCGCCCACTCGGGGATGCAGTTGTTAGAGTACTTAAGGCAACCTCAGCCTTCCAGCATGCTAAGGAAGCACTCTGGTCAGTCAGTGAAGATTCACAGCCGAATGGGAGATAAAACGGTTGTTTTCCTAACCTCTTGGGGTTGACTGCTAAGCCTTAGCGGGAGGAAACAGTCTAATAAAAATTGTGTTTCAATAACTAATTTCATAAACAAAAGTCAACTACAGTTCTGAGTTCTTTTTCATGAGAATAAAATGGGTTTTCCAACTTTGTTCTCAAGTATATAAACAACCACACTACAATCCTTTCTGTTAAAAAAATATTTTTCAGGATAAAAAGGAGATAAGAATAATTTGTTTGGGGCACTAAACAAAGAAGCAGTGAAGCAGATATTTTGTGTAAACATTAAACTGAAAGAAAATGTCCATTTCTTGAAATCATTGGAATGATTTCAGTATCAATATTAATATAACACATATATAAGTTATGTTAATATATAGTGTGACACGTGTTATATGTTACTTCTTAATATAACATATTAACATAGTATATTACTATAACATACGGCACATTTTCCAGTTAGTAGTGCACAGTTTGTTACACTTTAGACAACACGATGAAGTTCAAAGAACTTTTGACTAGTGATGTGAGCAGCAGCTGCTGGGGTGCAGGTAGACTGCAGTCAACACATGAACAGTCAGCTTCACTGGGAAACAGCAAACCTGTTGCACACACCCTGGTCCCAAGGCAACCTTAATTCTGGTTATAACAGATTTTGAACTTAATCTGGAATCGCTCCTGTCCCTCTTCCCCAAGTCAGAGTCAGTATCATATTCCTCACAGCTGGGAGCTTGGAGACAGGTAGGTTTGGCTAGAGTCAGACAAAAGGTGGTATAACCAGCTGCAAAGAGTTCTCCTCTTTGACCTTGGTTTTCAGTTGTTTAAAGGCTTTTTCAATGAAGAAGTGGAAAATGAACTTTTGTTCAGAAACGTTACAGCCTTGGAAGTATAAGGTTTTGAAAGCTCCTGTTCCTAGATATGTGTCTGCTCACAAGACATAATTTACCCTCTGCCTCTGCTAAGCCTGGCCTCTCATTCTATTCCTCACAGAAATCAAATACAAATATATTAAGCACTTTACTAGTTTCTGTTTTTTGATATTAAGAACATCATAAACATGAATGACACTGGGTAGATTCCTTCTTCCTCTCCCTCCTACCCTCTCCCTTCTCCCCCTCCCTCTCCCCCTCCTCTTCGCCCCCTCTCCCCCTACTCCCCTCTCTTTCCCTTTCTCCTCCTCCCCTCCTCTTCCCTTCTCCTTCTCCTCTATTTACTAGTCTAAATCAAATATTTTCAAAATGGATTTAGCACTCCGTGGGGTGCACATTTGAATTTCTTCTATCTCTGCTCTTGCACCTCCCCCTCTAATCATTTCCAGATGCCCTCTTGTCAATAATATTCATCTTATTATTCTGAATTAAACACCCTCCTTTCCTGGGGGGAGAATTTTAAGTTTAATTTAAAACTTTTTTTTCAAGTTTTGAGCCATCTTCCTGTTTTCATACAAACAAACATTTTAAAATAATTTTGAAAATTTTTTACTGCATATATATACATATATATGTAAATTTAGCCTTGCCTTGCTTATCAATCTTGCTTTCATTTATTTTTCACACACTGTAAAGTCCTTCCTTCTTTTTCTTATAATGTAATCTTTTGCCTGGTTTGTTAAAACTAACTTCCTCAAAGTGGTCTAGTATTTCAGAGGTTTTGAACTAGTGATTGCATCTTATGTGTATTTAATTTGTCCACATTCTTTCACTCATGTGTGTGTGTGTGTGTGTGTGTGTGTGTGTGTGTGTGAGAGAGAGAGAGAGAGAGAGAGAGAGAGAGAGAGAGAGAGAGAGAGAGAGAGAGTGTGTGTGTTTGCAGACTTCTACTACTCTATAGAGCATCACTTTGTCTCAGAAATTCATTTCTATCATGCACCTTTCTCTTTAAAAAGCAAACATAAGATAAAAATCACTGATAGGGCCTCCAAGAGGGAACACCTTGTCTCTTCATCCTGCGACTTACTGAGTAGCTGCAAGCTATGTGGATGGGTTAGTGGATATCATTATTAAATTCTACAAAAAAGAGAGAGGGAGATTTGTAAGAATAGAATACAGTGGATTTTTTTTCTTTTTAGTGGTGTGTGTGTGTGTGTGTGTGTGTGTGTGTGTGTGTGTGTGTGTGCGTGTGTGTGGTGTGTTGCTGCACACATGTCATAGCACAGGTATGGAGCTTAGAGGACAAGAGGAAAACGTATGGGAGCCGATTCTTGCTTTCCATGTTTTTGGAAGCAGGGTTGCTCTTTGTTGCTGCAGTGGTGCGGCACACTCCAGCCTCGCTGGCCTATGAGCTTCCAGGAGATTCTCCCGTCTCCACCTCCAGTCTCACAGTAAGACTGCTGGGACTACAGACGTGCACTACTATATCAGGATTTTTATGTGTGTTCTGGGGATCTGAACTCAGGCCATTAAATCTTCACAGGAAGTGCTTTCACCCCTTGTCTAATCTCCCCACAGCAATCCTCAAAAGTGGCCTTTGAGTACTATAATATATTTTTTAGTTTAACATACTATATGAAAACTTGAAGCTCATGAACCTTAGGACTATCAGAATCTTACACACTGAAAACCAGTTATTGCCTGTATACAAAGACATCTCATGACAAATTTCAACAAGGCCGGAATCATTAGAGTTGAGGAAATATACATCCATCAGTGCACAAGTGAAAGTGGGAAGAGTTTAGAAGTCCAATTTTGGACTGCTTATTAAAATATATACAATGGGTCTGGGAGATAGCTTAGTGGATAAGAGCATTGGTTGGTCTTTCAGAGGACCAGGGTTCAATTCCCAGCACCCATATGGCTGCCGACTACCACCTGTAACTCTGGTTAAAGGAGACCCAGCACCCTCTTTTTACCTCTGTGGATACCAGGCATGCACACAAGTGATGCACAGACACACATGCAGAGTATCACCCATACACATAAAATGAATTTTTTAAAATGTATGTCATGGCATAGCAATAAGGTCAGTCAGTCACATCTAGAAACAAGAAGACAGATGGGAAATTCAGCTTCTTTCTTCTTGACAAGAGATTTGCGTTTCCTCATTCCAGCCTTTTCCTTTGAGCTGATCCAGCTTTTGAGTCACCATGTGTACCCTGGAGGTTCTGATGGGTACTGGAAACCATTCTAAAGAGACTGGCCGTCAGTGCCTGTCACAGAGTTCGGGGCTGGGTTACTGCTGTGTTCACCTTGGTACTCAATTACTTAAAGGTCACCCTCGATTTTCTGTTTCTGTTTCTCTTCCTACAGAGTATTTGGGATGTTCACACACACTGAAGACAGAGAGACTGTCTATGCTTGGTTCACATTTTCTCATTGGCTTGTATATGCTAATAGTGCGGCGAACCCCATCATTTATAATTTTCTTAGTGGTAAGTTTTCAATGTTTCTTCTTTAAGCCTCTCCTCAAGGATGGCGCCTGTAGAACAGATGCCCCGGAGCAGTTCCCAAGTAGACGCAGAACTTAGTCTCTGTTTGAGCTAGGATAGCCCCTGACTAGATTTGTTCTGAATTTCTTCTTTTTGAGAGTGAATCCATGCCACCTAGATCTTCAGAGGGCATGATCTAGTCTGCTTTCTTGGAAAACTTAGAATAAACGATAAAGGGAAAGTGAAAATTTTGAGTATCTTGCATCCCTTACATTAAACTTATGATTGAAAGGCAGTATGAACTGCCTTTATCTGTTTTGTATGGACATGGGGTTTTTGTTGGTGGTGATGGTGGTGGTGGTGTTGCTGTTTTGTCAAAGTACGTAACCTAATTCAAACTGGATTGGAACCAACCCACTTTCAGGTATTTTATACTTTCATTTTTGTGGGTAACACTCGAGTCATTTGAAGAATTCTCACTAATCAAAAAAAGTATTGCTCATAAGTAACACTTAAGTTAAAAAGATATACACATATGCACACCTATAGCTAATATATGTTACATTTATTATTATTTATTATATGTTATATATGTGTATATACAGTGAGATATGATCTTATTTGCCCTCACTTCTTCACTCCAAATCCTCATCATGATCTCCCAAACATACCCCTACCAAGTTCATGTTTGCTTGTTTGTTTTAATAACTCACAAAATCCACTTAGAGCTGCCCATAAGTGTGAAAGCATGGGCACCCACTGGAGCTTGGGAAACCTACAAGCGGCCCTGTAAGAACTGTGCTGCCATTAGCTACATTTTTGTTCTATTTTGTTCCCAATTACTTGGCTATTTATTTATTTCCATTTCTAACTAGTCATTTTTATATGCGATAAAACTATTTACTGTACATTTAATAAACAATGTGTGTCTTCCAAATTCATATTGGCTTTTTTGGTTTGCATGATTTGTCTAAGTAGTTAGAACCGTCAGATAGAGATAGACTTGATGGGAAGAAAATTACAAATAGAAGAATCTATTATAGATCTCAAAAAGTTAAAAATGAAAAAAGATTTTGTGTTCTTGCCATGAATACATAACAAACATTTGCATCTATTGAATTCCATTTAAGCTTTGATAACTGCATACATTTACTGAAATATCACATCCAGAAATATATTTTATGATTTCATGTACTAAAAAACGTTTAGTTGGTAAAAGAAAAGGAAAACCAATTTTATTTCTGAAAAGCAAGGTTGTCACTTCTAAAAGAATCGCTGCACACTGGCTAGTGCTCTGAGCTTGCCCTGAGCAGGGGAGACACCTTAGGAAGTGGAGAGAAAAGAGCTGGAAGCAGAAGGCACAGACCAAGGCAGAGTTCTGGTATGAGGTTAAGGGGGGTCAGGGGGGCCCCAGACTACCACCTGGCGTGTGTCTACCATTATCCTAGGCCTGTGAATGGTCACCACACTTAGTCCCTCACCAGCCTAGTGGGAAAGCTTAGGCACAGAGAGAATTAAAAACAGTTTCCAATAACTCCCTTCACTCTAATAAAGGTGACCATTCCATCTTCTTAAATGCCTAAAATCTTACTAATAGCTTAAAATACGTACTTCCTAAGATTTTTCCAGTTTTTTTTTTCTTTCCCTATGTTGTCACACATGGATTATGAAAGGGGAATTTTCATAAATACTTCAATTTATTTTTTTCTATTTTGTTGAACTCTTACAGTACCAGCATCTTTATACTATACACATCTCTGTTTATTTAGTAATACACAGTGTAGATTTCATGGCTTTTGAAGCAATTAGGTGTCTATGCAACTTTTCCTAAGAGCCATTTAGTATTATTACAGGGTTAAAAACTAACGAGAAACACAGGGGGTTTTGACTTTAAAGAAAGAAAACAAATGCCAACTATTACATAGGAAAATACTTCATCGTTTAATTTCCTTTCTCTATTTCCTTTATTGATGCAAAATGCTCCACGTCACTGTTAGTTTGGCTCAAGGGATCGACTCATTTGTACCCCGCGCACTAGGTGTTGAGCTGTTTACGCATAATGCACTTTCCTTCCATTCTCTCTGGTCTGCCAGGAAAATTTCGCGAGGAATTTAAAGCTGCCTTTTCTTGTTGTCTTGGGGTTCATCATCGCCAAGGAGATCATCTCGCCAGGGGACGCACAAGCACAGAGAGCAGGAAGTCCCTGACCACACAGATCAGCAACTTTGAAAATGTATCAAAACTCTCAGAGCACGTGGTGCTTACCAGCATAAGCACACTCCCAGCAGCCAACGGGGCAGGACCGCTTCAAAACTGGTAGAATATTTATTGCTATGACGAGGAAACCCGACTCAAAGAATCCTTTTATACAAACTCTGTGAACGGAAGTTTTAGTATCCAGCTGATCTAAACCTAAAGTGTCAATCCATTTTTTTTAAAATCGATCACTCTTTGAAAATAAGTAAATTTTAAATACTTCCTGGACCATTTATTCAAACATGTTATAGGTTTAAACTGCAGCTGAATTTATTTTAGGCTATTTCTTCTTAGTTCTGTGAACTGAAGTTTGTGGAATTAAGGGTTTGAAAATTTCTAATTCTTTTTATAACCCCTTTGTTATTTTAATTTCACAACTCAAAATGGTTGCTAAAAATCACCGAAAATTAATCATTTCCTTCCCTGACAAAAGAAGTAACAATTACTCTCAGTTAGCAACAGACATATGTTAATCGATTTAATTTTTTTATTATTCACAAAAACTATCATTACAATGTGCTAACTGGGAGACCATTTATGAATAGAATAGCATACAATTTGTACATATTCAAAATCTATCTTTCCAAATTACATGAAATATATACTATTAAGCTTAATTTGCCACTAATTTTATGTTTCATTTACTAAATGTTCTCAGGTTTATAACCTTACAGTATCTAAGATTTGTGTGTGTGTGCAATACAGAATCAAAATGACTTTATTAAAGTAAAAATTTCGCAGCAACTACTAATACATAATCATTTTCATCTCTGGGAAGGATTTAACATTTAAATTAAGAGCTAAAACATCAGATTGTTGTGTTCTTCAAGTTAGGAACAATGAGTTAGTCATCCTTGCTGAAGTAAGAATGTGACAGTGTGGTAGGTAAGAGGAAGTGAGAGACGGTGGCTGCAGCCAGGGTTTGAGAAGGGCTATAATCCAGGTCTGGGATAGGAATTAATAGCTTAGCACTTCCCTAGCAGCTTGCACTAGGCTAGCATTTAGTCCCCATCATTGAAAACAAACAACAACAAATACATGAAACAAAGCTTGTTGTAGTCTAGTGAGGGAGAAAGGCTGAGGATTCCCAGGCACGGCAGAGTAGTCACACAACCAAAGACAGTGGTCCCCACCACAACACTGGCAGTACTGTTACAACCCCCACCCCATACCATTTAGTTATACTGCGCTCTGTGTTAGCCATGCTAGCATGCCTGAGGCTAAGAGATGAGAAGTTAGGAAAGTACAGTGCTGTGGGATGGTCTGTATGTCAAACATGTTGCTTATTGGTCAATGAATAAAACACTGATTGGCCAGTGGTTAGGCAGGAAGAAGTATAGGCGGGACAAGGAGGAGAGAATTCTGGGAAGTGGAAGGCTGAGGAGACACTGCCAGCTGCCACCATGACAAACAGCATGTGAAGATGCCGGTAAGCCACAAGCCATGTGGCAAGGTATAGATTTATAGAAATGGATTAATTTAAGATATTAGGACAGTTAACAAGAAGCCTGCCATGGCCATACAGTTTGTAAGCAATATAAGTCTCTGTGTTTACTTGGTTGGGTCTGAGCGGCTGTGGGACTGGCGGGTGACAGAGATTTGTCCTGACTGTGGCCACGGTAGGAAAACTCTAGCTACAGTACAGGGCTTGCTACTAACTCATTCACAAGTAAAAAGTGTAGAATGTATTTTGTATAAATGTAAATCATGGGATTGAAATAATTAGATCAAATTTGTTCTCTGCAAAATTCTTCTAATGCAAGTATTCACTTCTAAATGAAATTAAAAGTTTAAAAGCATACTTATAAAGTTGTTCTTCATCTCATAGTGAGCAGTAGGCACTCTGATTATATTAAAATCAGATATATTTAATATTTAAGAGAGATTTTATTTGAAAATAATCATTGTCATTTTGCCTTTTGCCCATCTCCTCATTCTCAGAGAAAAATAATGCAACCAAATTATCCATACTTTCTTTTCAAAAGTTTAGGATTTTGTTACCATGTGCCTTTTAGTACTCTAAGCCAAGACTACCCTCTTATATGAGGTTTATCAAAATTATATGGCTGAATATTGTGATGTTCTCTATCTATGAACATGATCACTTTCAATGTCTCCTTTCTCCCCTTTGAGGGCTTTGTCTACCATATATATACTACATGAAAGGAGAGCTGTAATTTTCTGATTGTGATGAACGTTAGCACTTTAAGATTTGAAGATAACTGCAAATCTTCTTGGTAATAAGCCTTAATAGCCTTGCAGCTCAATAAAGATGAGATAATGATTTTATCCATTATGGTTGAGCTTCATTAACTCTAAGTTGCTAGACAGTATTAGATTCTAAGATACCAGTTCTTGTTATATAAACAAGAGGAGAGGCCTTGAGAGGGGAAAAGGTGGAGAAGGGTGGAAAAAGAGACAGGGGATGGGGGAGAGAGAGAGAGAGAAAGAGAAGGGGGAAGAAGTGGTATGGGTATGGTCAATCAAAAGTTATAATTCCTTTATTCTAAATTAGTGATCTTAAATGTGGTGTGGTCCCTGGACCATCAACACCTACAATTCCCAGGATCTAAGATTAAACATGTATCCCAAACTTACTGAAACTGAATGCCTTGGGTTTGGTATCCAGGAGTGTATGTGCTTACAAATCCTACAGGTGATTATAAAACACTTCAGCTCTAAATGATGTCTCCTGGCATCAGCTTATTAGCCCATGTGAAATAAAGTCTTTTACTGCACAGGTATCCACAACAGGGAGTAGCATCTTCACTACTGTCAGCCTGGCTGGAGGTCTGAGAGAAGAGGCTGAGTGTCCACGTGGAATCTCACCCACGTCATCTCAAAGAGATAATGGTTTACGGAACAGTTGTCACTGTGTTCTTAGTGTTGGTTAAAGAAGATGGACCTTAAGGCACTTGTGCGCTTTATAAGTGACCTGGATGACTTGAGATTTTAAAACTTCCCAGTTATCAATTTAATTTACTAAAGTTTCTGTTTTATGGAAGCAGTTCATTTTCAAGAATAACTATTGCCTGGAAGAAAACTGATGAATAAAACTGATACATAAATGAAACTCTGGGAATGGAATCATGAAGCATGTATATATTTCTCAACATTAGGGCCCATGAATCCTGAATGATTTGGATTAATATGGTGACCTTCATAGGAAAAAATGGTTTAAAAAAAAAAACAGGAGGCCCCAAAACATAGCAATGTTATTGGGGTGCTTAACTACTTACCTCATTGTGTGCCAATGACACATATGAGAAGACTTTATGGGAAAAGTTTATTTTGGAGCTGAGTTATGCTGAACATTGGACAATTTATCTGCCTTTATTTCTATTGTATTTCAAACCTTCAATGTGAGATGTTAATGTCATTAGTTTTGTCACTGATAAGAATGGTGTAATAATTTTACCAAATATATTTGAGTTTAATGATTTATGAATTTTATAATATTGTAAAAACCTTGATATTTTGAGTTCATTCATTTGGGGCTAAATATTATCCCAAGTTTGTGAGGAAAAGAAATGTGACTTCTAAATTTTCCACAATGTGGAACTATTAAATAGTTATAAACTATTGGTAATTTTAGTGAAAAAGTGTTAGGCACCGTAATACTCCGTTTCACTCCAGTGCACATTGATTCAGGAAGAATAGTAACTATGTTTATAAGTGACAATATGAATGTGTCTAGAGATGTTACTAATTATAACCGAAATGAGGGCTATTAGCACTTTGATACAATGTAACAATATCAGGTTTGCATTAGCTATGAATCAAACAAGAATCAACTCCATTTCAAAAACATGGGTAGTCCTCACAATTAGAAGCATTTCAATGGAACTCAACTTTCAGTGGATAACTCTTCTTTTTCCTGTCACAAGTAAAAGCATAAATTCCATTAGATTATTTTCAAATAGTTTTCACATTGCTTGAAACAAAATAATAGGATGGGCGGGTCATTATATAAGTAGGAAAGTATTAATTTACAATCCATTCTATAGCTTTATGCACAGCAGAAAACAAAGAACAGGAACATGAAAAAAATTGTCAGTTCTCCAAGTTCAAAGGGAATGTTTTTCTACAGTTTTCTGCTACTGAAAAGGGGAACAAAAGACTCCCCAACTTGCCACGTATTTCTATTCTTTTAACTTTTCTTTATGGGCTTTGGAGTTAGAAAACCTAGGTTTTTCATGAAATGTGTTTCTATTATTGTATCTATGTGTGTATCAGCATGTCAGTTGTTCAACAAGTATACATTTAAGGTCCTTTATGCCTGATTGTACTGTGTTTCCATGAAGATCTTTCTTATCAAAACAATGTTGTTATATGTCTCCCAGTGTGAAGACTGAATTATGTAACTTTTAAGTAAAGTATTACTGAGAAGTCCATAATCACATCTACATTGTCCCGCTGTACTATGTGAAAAATTATGTTGTTGTTCAATACATAAATTGGATATTTGCTCATAATTATTGTCAAATCTTTGCAGTTAAGGATTGAATTAACCCTGGTGCCATACTTGATGACCAAAATATTTTTCCAATAAGTTTATATAACCAGGGATAATTATGATATAAAAGATTTTTAATATTGTTTCTAAGAGGAGGTACTACAATAAAGGTTAATATTAAGTACACAGATATTTCATAAAAGTTATACAAAGCCACACACTTATCTGAATCAGAGTTTTCCTCTGTTTGTGGCTGAGAATAATGGCACCCTTAATTTTCAAATCACTATCATAGTCTGCAAATGCATGAATTAGTTTTCTCTAGGTAATTAAACTTTTAAACTATACCTCTAGTTGGCTCCTCTTTTACCCAGTTGATTCTCATGACTTTAGAATTTAGTGAAAATGGTTTAAAATTTTAAAACCAATTCCTATTCAGAAAATTTTATTCTAACCTCTATGAAAACATAAAATGATCAAGGTAAACATTTGACTCAAGGAAGTATGATCGAAGAAGTATCATGTGGCTTCCCTGGAGGAAGAGAGCTATTTTGAAATGAGATTCCAAGAGGAGGTTGTCAGTGGTAAGGATATTGTTGGGTAATCCACAGTCACACGCTAGACATCAGCCCTGAAGAGAGGACATAGCCTCTTGACTTGCATCCAAGCCAATGGCCATGCACCAGGAGTGACAGCGAACTTGTGGATGTGTTCTCTGGTCCTGTACTCTTCACCTGATTCTGGTTGGTCACCTGTCCTTCTTTTCTCCAAGTCCACCACTGTCCTGCACTCCAAAGCCCCGGGGGCTGCTCACCACCCTAATATTATCAAATTCTATTAGGCTCACCTTGTCTCCTAAAGTGAGCAAGGAACAAATTTCAGAACAAATGAATAAAAGCTCAAGGAAAAAGGAAAATGAAAAAGGAAGAGGAGGAGACACTTCAGTTTTTACCAGGAAATGAACATGGAAGTGCTAGTGTCTCAGTGATAGGATGCACATACACCCAGAAAAAGCATAACAAAGTTCTATTTTTAGCAATTTGAGGAACCTTCCTACCAATTTCTACACTGGTGGCACTAGTTTACATTCCTATCAGGAGAGAAAGAGAGTTACTGTTTTCCAACATTCTTGCTAACATTTGCTGTCTGTTTTCTTGGTGACGAAAATTCTGATGGGGTAATATAGAATATCAAAGTAGTTTTTATCTGCATTTCCCTCATGGCTAATGATACTGAACACTTTTTCAAATATCTATTGGTCATTTGTGTTTCTTCTTTTGAGAACTGGAGGATGTTAGTGTTCACTTAGTGTTCAATTTTTACTGATACATACGTGTGTGTGTGTGTGTGTGTGTGTGTGTGTATACAATAGACACATGATGACTATATATGTATGTATGTATGTATGTATGTATGTATATATATATATATATATGACTATATCATCCACCTATATTATACATTAGATAGGGGATATATATGTCTAATGTGTAATTGAGAGAGATTTTTCTCCCATTCTATCTTTTATTTTGGGGGTTGTTTACTTTTCTGTACAGAAGATTTTAATTCCATATAGTTCTATTTATTGATATTTTTTAGGTTATTTTCTGTTCTACTTGAGTTATTTTCTGGAAGCCCTTGTTTGTGCTTATATCATAAAATGTTTTCCCTCTTTTCCTCTAGAAATTTTTGAGTTTGGGGTCTTGGGCTAAGTGTTTTATTCATTATGGTATTTTGTATAGGATGAGATATATGGATCTAATTTCCACATAAATATCAATTTTCACAGCAGCATGTGTTGAGAAGGATCTTTTTACAGTGTACTTTGGACACCTTTGACAAAAACCAGGTGACCATAGTTGTATTGATTTACATCTAAGTCCCCTGCTCTTCTCCATTGGTCAGCAGGTCTGTTTGCGCCAGCACCTAACTTGTCTTCACCGTGGCTGCAGTATAATTTGAGGTCAGGATTTAGGATAGCCCCAGCATTGCTTTCTGTGTAGGACTTCTTTGTCTATTTGAAGGGTTTTGTCTATTCATTTGAGGATTTCTCTATAATTCTGTGAAGAATGTCACTGGAGATTGTATTGACTCTGTAGGTTACTTTCTGTACTATAGCACTTTTCACAACACTCTGCCTATCCATGGGCATTGAAGGCATTTCAGCTCTTTAGTGGCCTCTTCAATTTCTGTTTTTCAGTGCCTTAAAGACCTCATTTTACTCATCTCCCACTGCTAGGATTATTCCTGGGTGTCTTGCTTTTTAAATTTATTTCTTTATTTATTCATATTCTTACTTTATTGATTTACTTATTTATTAGGTTCTAGGGACCAAATGCATGCCATTGTCCTTTTCAAGCAAACACTTTACAGTGAGATAAATTCTTAATCCTTTGATTTTTTTTTTGTTTGTTTGTTTGGTTGGTTGGTTTGCTTTTTGTTGCTATTATTGTTAATTTTAATGAGGTATTTGTAGATGAATTTTTCTCTGGTCCTGCCTGGCCCACAGCTCTCTGTCACCCGCCAGTTCCACAGTTGCTCAGACCCAACCAAGTAAACACACAGAGACTTATATTACTTATAAACTGTATGGTCATGACAGGCTTCTTGTTATCTAATTCTTATATCTTAAATTAACCCATTTCTATTAATTTATAAGTTGCCACGTGGCTCGTGGCTTAAGAGTATCTTAACATCTTCTCATGGCAGCAGCAACCTTCCTGTTCCCAGAATTCTTTTCTCTGCTTGTCCCGCCTATACTTCCTGCCTGGCTACTGGCCAATCAGCATTTTATTTATTAACCAATCAGAGCAACACATTCACAGCATAGAGAACATCCCACATCACTTTCCCTTTTCTTTTTTTTCAAAAAGGAAGGTTTTAACTTTCACATAGTAAAATTACATATAACAAAAATTACCAAGCAAGAATTACAGTTACAATATCTAGTCTATTTATAATATCTAGTCTATTTGTATTTGGCAAAATTAAAGAAGATATTCTATCTATCCTATATTTGTGAGTCTAAGGTTTAATATCTAACTTATCTTTTATCATAACTAAGGAAAATTATACCTATCTAGTCTTCAACTACATCAAAGACCTCAGAAGGATATAATATTACCTGAGAAATGGGAGAAGGACACAAGCAACTTTCAGGAGTCTTGCGACAGTAGACAGAGCCAGCTGGCAGCCTGGACAGTCATCTAAAGTTCCTCTGTAAAGTTGGGGCATCTGTCTTTAGCCCACAGGCCAGAGTCTCTCAGTCACTTCTCTCTGTGTCCTGTAGAATGTCTGGCAATTTCCTTTGCAAAGCAGGAACCTGAAGGACCATTTCGCCAAGCAAAGTTCAATGGTCACCTTCCTATGGGTTCTGCATGTCCAGTCGATCAAGCAGTCCAGGCAAGAACAGATTCTTGTCCAAATGGCTATTTTTGCCAAGAAGAAGATAAACTCCATATAGAATGTCTTCGATGCCCATCCTCCTCTCTGAAGTAAATCGGTGCTGCCAGGAGCAGACATGTCTCACTGTCCAGAAAGTCTAAATTTTTAAAACATTTTAAATGCCATATTCTGTAGGTCTTTGAAGTGTTTGAAGATTACCTATCTATCTGAAATATATCTATATATACCTAGAAGACTTAATTAACATGGCTACAAGTATGATTATCATAGATGACTAATTATTAATCTATTTCTTAATTACCCATTACAATTTAAATGACTTACATAAACATAATACCTCAAACAAGAGTAGAAATATATATGTATATGTATATGTATATATATATATATAGTATAACAAAATTTAGTTTAAATTTCTATTAATAAACTAAAATCCATAGCAATGTAAAACATTTTAAACAAGTTTCTCTTTAAAAATAGGTTCATAGCCAGGTGGTGGTGGCACATGCCTTTAATCCCAGCACTCAGGAGGCAGAGGCAGGCAGATCTTTGTGAGTTCTAGACCAGCCTGGTCTACAGAGAGAGATCCAGGAAAGGCACAAAGCTACACAGAGAAACCCTATCTCGAAAACCCGAACCCCCCCCAAAAAAAGTAGGTTCATTAATCTATCCTTTTATCCTATCATATCTATACTATCCCCCTTTTTTTCTTTAGAAAGAGATTGTATTTATAATCAACCTGTTTTAAATAAAAATATTAGTTTTTCTCTGTCCCACACCAGAGGGCTCTTCTGATATGGGACAAAAGAATCTCTCAACCTTTTTTTTTTTTCTTTTCTTTTATTTAGCAATATACTTGGGTTTAGAGAAGGAGCCAATTCCATCTCCAAAGTCAGCTTGGTATATTTGGGAATTTGGGCATTGTGGTGGTATTGTATTCCCCAAAATATTGTGCACCCTAATAAACTTATCTGGGGTCAGAGACAGAACAGCCACTAGATACAAAGGCTAGAAAATGGTGGCACTCACACCTTTAATCCTAACATTTCAGAGGTAGAAATCCCTCTAGATCTCTGTGAGTTCAAGGCCACATTGGAAACAGCCAAGCATGGTGACTCACACTTTTAATCCCAGAAAGCCAGCCTTTAATCCCAGGGAGTGATGGTAGAAGGCAGAAAGATATAAGGTGTGAGGACCAGGAACTAGAAGCATTTGGCTGGTTAAGCATTTGGTTAGTTAAGCTTTCAGGCTTCTAGCAGCACAGTTCAGCTGAGAGCCATTCGAATATGAGGACACAGAGGCTTCCAGTCTGAGGAAACAAGATCAGCTGAGAAGTTGGCCAAGTGAGGTTAACTGTGGCTTGTTCTGTCGCTCTGATCTTCCAGCTTTACCCCAATAACTGGCCTCAGGTTTGATCTTATTAATAAGAACTTTTAAGATTCATGCTACATAGCTTCTCTTACTACTTCCTGCTGGATGGGGACATAAAGAAAATTTTAGGATTATGGAGTAGTCCCTGAGGTTGTATTGTCTGAGCCAGTTGCTGTTGTGGGATGTTCTGTATGGCAAATGTGTTGCTAATAAAACACTGATTGGCCAGTGGCTAGGCAGGAAGTATAGGCGGGACTAACAGAGAGAATTAAAAGAGCAGGAAGGTGGAAGGAGATACTGCCAGCCACTGCCAGGACAAGCAGCATGTAAAGATGCCAGTAAGCCACGAGCCATGTGGCAAGGTACAGATTTATAGAAATGGATTAATTTAAGATATAAGGACAATTAGCAAGAAGCCTGCCACGGCCATACAGTTTGTAAGCAATATAAGTCTCTGTGTTTACTTGGTTGGGTCTGAGCAGCTGTGGGACTGGCAGGTGAAAGAGATTTGTCCTGACCGTGGGCCAGGCAAGAAAACTCTAGCTACAAGTTGCCTTGAAATCATTCTGGATGTTGGATCATCTGGGCCATAGTGTCATCGGAGACCTTTCAGGGGGTCTTGGCTGGTCAAACCTGATGTATCTTTTTTTTTTTTTTTTTTTTTTTTTGGTTTTTCAAGACAGGGTTTCTCTGTGTAGCTTTGCGCCTTTCCTGGAGCTCACTTGGTAGCCCAGGCTGGCCTCGAACTCACAGAGATCCACCTGGCTCTGCCTCCCGAGTGCTGGGATTAAAGGCGTGCGCCACCACCACCCGGCTTGATGTATCTTAATCTGGAACAAATCCATAGCCTCTGGCTTTCTGTGGAAACAAAAGCAGAGCCTCCTTTCCAAAACAGCATAACCTTTGATCCAAATTTTGAAGTCAAGGTACCTTTAAAATATACATATTGGCTTAGCTCAACAGTTTTTACAATCAAATGTTTTTCTGCAGTTAAAAATCCCCAAAACAACACAATCCAGATTCTCTGTGTGATATCCATCTTTACGTGGCTTATTTTTATACTACCTTCACTGTCTCTTTAAAGACTTCATTTTTAAGAACTATCTATTTCTTTATATAACTGTATATATTCCTTTTTCTCTCTCTTCCAAGCCTACTTGAATTTTTACACACATTGTAAACTATTCCAGCTGAATCTGTCTTATTGTGAACCTATTGCTTTAAACTGCAGCATTTCTAAGACTGAAACGGCAGCTGTGGCTGATGGCTCCGCCCCTCTCAGCTTCCCAACATGGTGGTGGTACAGTTTACTGCCAGCTCTGGGTCTGGAGCCATGTGTACCGTCAACTATCAGAAGCCGTTCTGTCAGAGAAGCATGCAGCCCAGAAACCTCTTTTTTTTTTTTTTCTGTACTAGCAAAGACTAAATCTATCACACAGCATAATGTGCCGCTTGTAGATGCCGCATTCCTGCCATGCTGCCGGTCAAACGTGCACGCCAGGAACCCGTCATAGTAGCTCAAACCCACAAGCTGCTGCTAACTTGAGAGAGACAACTAGGAAGATGTTTTTAGCTCTGCATTAGGATCTTTTTCTTCAGGTTTTAGGTGGAAACTCTTGCCAACCCATTGGGCGCCATTTGTAGCTGAAGAGTTTCTCTCCAGCTCCCGCCAAGTCCCGGAAGTCCCGCAGCCCCCTTATAAAATAAACACACAGACTCTTATAGTATTTAAACTGTTTGGCCTAATGGCTCAGGCTTCTAGCTATCTAGTTCTTACATCTTAAATTAACCCATTTCTATAAATCTATACCTTGCCACATGGCTTGTGGCTTACCAGTATCTTACATGTTGGTACTCATGACAGCAGCTGGCAGCATCTCCTGACTCAGCCTTCCTGTTCCCAGAATTCTTTTCTCTGCTTGTCCCACCTATACTTCCTGCCTGGCTACTGGCCAATCAGCATTTTATTTATTAACCAATCAGAGCAACACATTCACAGCATAGAGAACATCCCACAGCAGGTATTCATCCTAATTTCTTTGTTGAAAATGCATTCTTGGTTTGTAAAAAAGTTATTGATTATTCTATAATGATTTTGTATCCTACTTAGCTTAAAGTGGCTATCAGGTGTTAGAGATCTGTGGTGGCATCTTCAGGTTCTTTTAATGAAATTATCATGTCACCTACAAGAGTAGCTTAAACTTTTCCTCTCCTCTTTGCATCTCTTTTATCATATGTCCTTTATTATCTAAGGTCCCTTTGTTAAATAAGAGTGGAGGATGTGGGCACATGTCTTCTCCCATGTCTCAGAGGATTGTCTCTCAATATCACCAATTTAGTATAATGTTGGCTATGGTTTTGTCATAAAGAATATCTAGCCTTCACAGCACTGTGGTATATTTCAACAACACTTAATTCCTTTAGAACTTTTATCATAAATACATGTTGAATTTCATCAAATGTCTTCCTGCATCTACTGAAATGGTTATATGATTTTCTGCCCTTAAGTCTATTTATGTGTTGTACTACATTGATCCATTCTTGTATGTTGAACCAATCTTGTATCTCTAGGATGAACCCAACATATTGGTGAAATACAAGCATAATGTGTTCTTGAGTTCAGTTTCCAGATATTTTATTCTGTAGCTCTTCATCTGTCTTCATCAGGGAAACTGGATTATACGTTTTGTTAGTTTTGTTGTGCCTTTATTTGACTTTGATTTGAGAGTAATACCAGCTTTAAAGAAGTAGTTTAGGAATGTTCTTTCCCTTTCTATTTTTTGGAAGAGTTCTTTTTTAACGTGTAATTATTTCTTAATTTTAATTTAATTTTCTGAATTTCATGTGTGAGCACTATATTTCCATCACTCCCTTCCTTTCCAATCTTTAAATCTATGACACCTTATTCTTTAATTATTACTGTTACATACACATGCTGCTAAGTTCGTTTGGTGTTGCTCATATGTATATGTGTTTGAGGTTGACCACTTGGGATTATATCAGGAAGAAGATAATGGAGAAGGCTAATTCTTGTCAAACAGTTTTGAATGGCATTGGTCTTGGCTCTTTCTAAAGAGTTTTCTGAGGGTAACAAGTAGTAAATCCATCTGGTCCTGCCATTTCCTTTATGCTGTGACATCTAATTATCTGTCCCATTGCTTGCTTCAGACCTATTTGAGCTATTGATATCTTCTTGATTTAATTTCAGGAGATCAAATCTGTTTAGGAATTTATCCATTTCTTTCTGATTTTCCTTTTTAAGGGGGATGGAAGTAAGTTTACAGTATATTTCTTCCCTAATAAATCCTTGTATTTTTTTCAGTTTTTAAAGGAAGTTTTTATTTATTTTTTTAGTATGTGCATCACAGGAAACAAAACACAAGAAGCCAAGGACAAAGTCACCCAGTCACAAGCAGTTCAACTTGATGTGTCCTAGATCCTGCAAGTGTACACACATTTAGGTGACTGAGATTATACAGTAAGTACCATGCTGCCCCCACATTGTGAATAGTCACTAACTAAAGATCCCAGGCTACATGAGAATTTTGATAACCAAGAATACACCAGGCCATGTAGCATGAATCTTAAAAAGTTCTTATTAATAAAATCAAACCTGAGGCCAGTTATTGAGGTAAAATGCTGGAAGATCAGAGAGACAGAACAAGCCACAGCTTCCTCACCTGGCCAATTCCTCAGGTGGTCTTGTTTCCTCAGACTGGAAGCCTGTGTCCTCATATCCGAATGGCTCTCAGCTGAACTGTGGTGCTAGAAGCCTGAAAGCTTAACCAGCCAAATGCTTCTAGTTTCTGGTCCTCACGCCTTATATACTTTTCTGCTTTCTACCACCACTCCCTGGGATTAAAGGCGCGCTTTCTGGGATTAAAGGCATGTGTCACCAAGCCTGGCCATTTCCAATGTGGCCTTGAACTCACAGAGATCCAGAGGGATTTCTACCTCTGGAGTGCTAGGATTAAAGGTGTGAGTGCCACCATTTTCTAGCCTTTGTATCTAGTGGCTGTTCTGTCTCTGACCGCAGATAAGTTTATTAGGGTGCACAACATTTAGGGGAACACAATACCACCACAAGGCCATCTCAATCTGTCAGACAAAATTGCAATCTTGTCTTCCTTGGCAACAAAAATTTCATAGAAGACAAAAATGGCAGCAGGCCTCTAGATAGAAGGACTGGAAAGTTACCATTAAAATCCTGCATTCCTTCAATGCTCAGCTGACAAGGAACACAAAGCCACAGACCACGCGAAGTACAGCATTCCTAAGTTTATCATCAGATCTATACACTAAAATATGAGGAAGAAGGCGTGTTCCTGCTCAATAAACCTATCCCTACGCAGTACTGAAGGTGCACCTACAGCAGGAGTTCTCAGGATGTCAATCTCAACACAGCACAGCGCTGCAGATCTCGTCCTGTGAGCCTCCCTCTGCCCCTCCAGTCAACCTAGCAACGTGAATTAATTCACACTGTCCAGATATGGCTTAACAATTCTGTGTTCAAGAGGAACATTTTCAGTCAGTCTGTCAAGCTATCCTTTTAACCATATGCTCCCCTTTAGGACTTATAAAGTTCAGCTGTGGAATGAACTTTGTGCACAATAAACATAAGCATCTTCCCAGAAATGCACATGTGAATCCCTGGGTACAGCTGTAACTGTCTTCTAGATGTGGTGGTCCTAGCAAAGAGTCCTTCCCTCATCCACCCTCTTTTCTGCATAACTCCAGTTCAGATGATTCTAGTGAGAGTAACACAAAGGCCACCCCTAGAAGACTTACAAAAGACTAGCATGACAATTATGGTGATTATTTTGCTACTTCTAACATCCTTTGGGCACTGGGACTTACCCTCCAATACCTAGCAACATTAACTGAAATGCACATCTGAACGCTGCTAGACAATGGAACCAACCAACAGGTACAATGCCTCATCTGCACTATTCTTTCCCCTACCCACCTCCAACACCTGCTAACAGCATCTGCTCAAGACCAAGATTAACAATTCCATTCCTCAGTGTAACCATTCCTACGAAATAACAATCCTTAAAAGTTGGTGTTAACCCTCTGTTTTTACCATGCGGTGCATTTTTTGCATTTATAAATTAGTGTGTGCTCGTGAGCACATGCATGCCCACTGCACTTGTATGGAGCTAAAAGACAATTTGTGAATCAGTTTTCTCCTTTTATCCTGTGGATCCTGGAGATCAAACTCAGGTCACCAGCTTAGTGGCAAGCACCTTTACCTGCTGAGCCAGCCCACCAGTCCACTGTGCCCGTTTTCTTCTGGAGCCTGTTAGAGCAATTCTCTTTTCACGTCTGCTTTCTTAAGTTCTGGTCTTCTCAATAATCTTGTGGTTAGTTTTCCTAGGGGTTTGTCAGATCAGTTTATCTTTTCAAGTAATTAACTCTTTGACAGATTTTGTGCATTGTTGGTTTGGTTTCCATTTCATTAGTTTTCCCCCCTAATCTTTAATATTTCTTGCTGACTGTTGCATGTGTAGTTGGCTTGTTATTATTTTTCTGAGACCTTGGGGCACATCATTAGAATAGTTGTTTTGTGTCCTTCTGATATTTTAATGGGAGTGCTTACAGTTGGGGACTTTCCTCTCAGAACTGCCTAAGCTACGTCTCAGATGCCTGAGCAAGTTGTGCCGTTATTTTCTATGCTTTGGGGATTTTTAGACTGTCCTCACTGGTTCTTCAGTGACCCACCGTTCTTTCAAAAGTGTATTGTTTTATTTCCAATCACTTATATTGTTTCTGTGTGTTTTCGTTGTTTTTTTTTTATTGCTGTGAAAAAAAAATACACAACAAAGGAAACATAAACCCAGGAAGGTTCCATCAGTTGTGGCAGAGGAAGCACAGCAGCAGGGATGGGTTGGAGTGCAACTGCACTGGGCAAGCAGAGAGGGGAAGGCTGGTGCTCAGCTTCCTTTGTCTTTTTCTGGATGTTTTGTTTTATATGTATGTATATGAATACATATCACACACGTGGTTGCTTATGGTAGAGGGCACTGGATCCCCCAGAACTGGAGTTAAAGGCAGTTGTGACCTACCTGAGGTGGAGGTGGGACTCTGGTCATCAGAGAGATCAGAGAGCAGCACTCTTAACCACAGACCCTCCCTCCAGCCCATTCCTTTGTCTTTTCTATTCAGTACAAGACCTCCATCTATGGGGTGATGAGACCCACATTGGAGCGGGTCTTTCACTGTCACTGACCTAATCTAGAAACCATCCTCACAGACAACAAGGAGGAGGGTTTGTCTCAAGTAGACAGGATAAACCTACACACTGAAGGTTCTCTTGCTGCTGATTTCTTCTTTCATTCCTCTAGGATCTGATAAGAGCCATTATTTGATTCTTTTGTACTTTTTAACATTTGCTCTGAAGCCTATGACATGATCAGTTTTAGGGAAGGTTCTGTGGGCCACTACAAAGAATGTGTATTCCCTACCTGTTGGATGAAATGTGCTATAAATATGTGTTACGTCCAATTTAGTTATGTTATAATTTGCCCTTTTTAGTTTTTCGTTTGGAAACCTATCTAACTAAGTGTGAAGAGTGGATATCTCTGCCCATTGCTACAGCAAGATTTAGCCAATGTCTCAAACAGGCCTTTTAGTGTTTGTTCTATGAACTTAAGAGCCCTGAGATTTGATGCATAAATATTTGCAATTGTTTGCTTTATTAATATGTAGTGGTTCTCATATTTCCCTGATGAATTTGTATTTGAAATCTCTTTATCAAATATTGTAATAGCTATGCCAGCTCATTCTTGGCTTCCATTGGCTGTGTAGATATTTTCCTACCCTTTATCTCTCAATTTGTATGTGTCTATACCTCAAGGGGGCCAACAATTCCCTCATTCATTTTAGAGCAAATGCTGTTGTATCTCCAGGAGAGTATCTGTGGACCTCTCCTCCCATGTCTAACTGGAGTTGGAAGGATTTCATTCTAGTCCATTCATTGTTTGGTTTCTTAATGTTCAGGAAATTTCAACACACTCTCACTTCCGCACGACCTAAATGATACAATTCTGCTCCTTTCTAATAACACGGCCACATTCTATCCTCACGTCATAGGTTCATAGGCGTTCTTCCCACTATAAGTTTTCAAGTTAAGATAGTTTATTTTAAAAATTATAGGCCAAAATAAAACTTTCTACCACTGTCACACAGGGTCACTTGGAGCTAAGTTAGCAATGGACTTCCCGATAGTCTTTCAGAAGGTAACTGTAGATACAAAATCTTGAAGATTTCTGTCTTTTGTCATCTCAAGACCTATCACAGAAAATAGTATCTTTAGAGGGTTTTCTGTAGGAGTAAACAACCTTTTTATTACTCTTCAGTATTTTAGAATCCATCCTAACTTTAGCCACAGGTAGACCTGACTTCTATTGCAGAGGAAGTGTGTGTGTGTGCGTGTGCGTGTGCGTGTGCGTGTGTGTGTGTGTGTGTGTGTGTGTGTGTGTTTTGTATATATTTTGATGTCATAATAGCATTCTAAAGAAGCATTCTTAGGGCTAGAAGGACAACAGAAGATCTGTAGGCTGCTTAATTCCACCTTTGTAAATATACAAAATGTCATGGCCAATGGCATGTATAATAATCTTCATTCAGCTCTTCACTTTCTTCTAATAACTTCTTTGCTATTTGCCTCCATTTCGTGCTATGTTATTTTTTTAAGATTGCATTTGGTACTAAAGTGATTTTTTAATAAATAAATGTAGCAGGAATCTTAAAAGTTCTTATTAATAAAATCAAACCCAGGCCGGGTATTGGGGTGAACACTGGAAGGTCAGAGACACAGAATAAGCCACAGCTATCTCACCTCGCTGGATCCTCAGCTGGTCTTGTTTCCTCAGACTGGATGCCCCGAGCCCTCATCCAGAATGGGTCTCAGCTGAACTGCTGCTAGAAGCCTGAAAGTTTAACCAGCCACATGCTTCTCCAGGCCAAATGCCTCTCCAGGGCAAATGCCTCTAGTTTCTGGTCCTCACGCCTTATATACCTTTCTGCTTTCTACCACCACTCCCTGGGATTGAAGGCGTGCTTTCTGGGATTAAAGGCGTGGGTCACCACGCCTGGCCGTTTCCCATGTGGCCTTGAACTCACAGAGATCCAGAGGGATTTCTGTCTCTGGAATGCTAGGATTAAAGGCGTGTGCTGCCACTGCCTAACCTCTGTTTCATATTGTGGCTGTCCTGTTCTCTGACCCCAGATAAGTTTATTAGCATACACAATATTTTGGGGAACACAATACCACCACATAAAGTCATGTCAAAATCCAGGAATCAAAAAGTACTGAAAATTTAAAGAGATGGGTGTTAAGCAAAACTGAGAGGCAAATACAAATGTATTTACATGCATGGAGTTTCAGGAAACAATTCCCTTTTAAAGTCACTAAGCCTGTATCACAGACACAAAGACTTTAACTTTTAAGATATGGAAAGATACAAATGGAGATTTAGGGTCTCAGTCTCAAAGATTATGACCTATGCAGACAAGATCTGTCAGAACCAATTTCTGAGGATAGCATGGGGCATTTTTGTCCACGCCTCGGGTGAAGCGTGAACTGCCTTGGTTTATGTATCTCAGGACTCACAAGTGTGATCTGGTAACTCCATACACCATGACAAAGCACTGTAGTGGGTAACCATTCCAGCTTTGGTCTGGAAGTTCCAACCCCCATTGAGGCTTCCGTAACTATCACACCTACAAGGTGGGGCCAAGGGAGGGCTGGAGACCTGAGATCGGGATGCGCGGCGCTCTCTTGTTTCCTGGACCGGGACGCGAGAGGTAGACCGAGGAAAGTTCTCCAGAGAACACCGCCGGACTGCGCTGCGTCTCTTCCAGAACCCATCATCTACCTATCCCTTCATTTGTGAGTTACGCCTTTAAATAAATCTCCTTTTAACTACGTGGAGTGGCCTTAGTAATTTCACCAATAAAGCACATGGGTAATTTTTACTTAGAAAAAAATCCCACAAGCTGTTTTTGAAATTTCAGATCTATTCAGTCCTTTCTTACATGTTTTTGTCCAAGTCTTGATGTACAACTCAGCTATTATAACAGGCAGCGTTAATTGCCAACTTGAATGATCTGAGAGATGGGTCTCTGGGAAACTGCCTTAATTTTGTTAATTGATATGAGACGATCCATCCACTCTGGATGACACCATTCCATGACTGTGATCCAGAACTGTATTTGCAGACAAAGGAGCTGCGCAGCAACACACAGGCATTGCTCTCTGTCCTTGTGGATGGAGCCAGCTGTCTCAAGTTTCTGATGCTTCGACCCTCTCCACCATAATAGACTATAACCTTGAACTTTATGCCAAAATAAGCCCCTCCTCCCGTAAGTTATGTCCATCAGGAATTTCTATCAGGAAAAGAAAGTAACAAGACAAGAAACTAAGACAGCTATGATTTTCTTAAGGTTAAAAGGTAAACATTTTGCAAAAAGTAAAATTGTCTTTTTAATGTTACTTATTCATTGATCTCTTTGGTCTCCCTTAAGTACATCATAGTACCCATTTTCTTCCCAAATCAATGTAGAATTGGGCCATTTCTTTCCTATTGAGGTACAGTTACTTGCAGAGGGGGACTGTGTTATATTCGAATGATTTCTGTGCCAACCACTAC
This sequence comes from Peromyscus melanophrys, assembly GCA_902168415.1. Classification (NCBI taxonomy): domain Eukaryota; kingdom Metazoa; phylum Chordata; class Mammalia; order Rodentia; family Cricetidae; genus Peromyscus; species Peromyscus melanophrys. The sequence goes on along the minus strand of CABHPR010151321.1, from coordinate 1,534 downwards.
CTAGCACAGTGCCTCTTCATAAATCTCAAAATTCCTTTCATGATTAACTAAGGAAGTGAAAAGGTCTTGGCACAGCACTTTACATCACTTAATTTTGCAAATCTGAGGAACAAGGGGAGATGAGGCCAATGTCCCACTAAACATTATTTTAAAGATTTATTTCTATTTTTACACATGCATTTATGTCTACCTGTGTATGCACCTGTGTTTGGGTGCCAGCAGAGGTCAGAAGAGAGCATCAGATCCCCTGGAGCTGGAGTTATTGGTGGTTGTAAGACACCTAATATAGGTGTTGGAAACCAAACTCTGGAACAGCATCAAGTCTTCGTAACCCTTGAGCCATCTCTCTAGCCACCCTTGACAGCATTCACTGCTGTTAACTTGAATTACTTAAAAACATCTTAACTGAGTAATTGTCTTCATCGGATTGCTCGGTGGACACACCTGTGATGGATTGTTTTGTATGGCTTAATTTGTGCAGAAGGGCCTAGCCCGCTATGGGAAGTATAATCCCCAAGCAGGTGATCCCAGATTGTATAAGAACACCAGCTGAGCACAAGCCTGCAAGCAAGCTAAAGAGTGAGCCAGCATACAGCATCCCTCCGTGGCTTATGCTTCAAATTCCAGCCTTGAGTTTTTGCTCTGATTCCCCTCTACAATGGATTATGACCTGGAAGTGTAAGCCAAGTATACTCCTTTCTCTCCAAGTTTCTTTGCTCAGAGTATTTTATCAGGGCATCAAAACAAAATTAGATAGTAGCAAAAAATTACAGTGTTTCCTATTTAGCTAGACTTTATATGAAAAGATGTATGCTCAAGAGGGTTCAATTCTCACCCATACCCACCCAATGCAAAGAATATTTGAAGTTCAATCAACTTTCACTTGTCAGATATTAAAGAGGGTAAAGTTTCCTGTTCTGCATAGAAAAGCTTCCTTTGAGTTTGCTAGCACATGTAAGGCAGGCTGGTCTGGACAGAAGCAACACATTTGCATTGTAAAGAAGAAACTACCCTTTGCCAGGAGTTGCACATCATTTAAAGATAAACCAGGCTCTCACAGGAAATAGCATTGGGCATGTGGAAACTGATGGACAGCAAGAGGAAATATGAAACTCGTGCTATAAAATAAATGGCAAGCAACTGAGGGATTGGTAAGGCAGATTTGTATTCTGGAGAGTGTATCAACAGCCATGTCACCTGTGAATTTGAGACTCAAACATTGTTTAGATATCAGATAGGTTTCTACAAAAAGGTTTATTATTCTTTTCTTTTTCTTTTTCTTTCTTTTTTTCCCCATGGGTATTTTGCCTGAATGTATGTCTGTGCATCACAAATAAGGCCAGAAGAGGGCATCAGATCCCCTGGAACTAGAGTAACCAATCATTGTAAATTGCCTTATGGTGCTGAGAATTGAACCCTGGTCCTCTGTGAGAGCAGCCAGTGCTCTGAACCATTGAGCCATCTCTGTAGCCTCCTTAACAAGCACAATTTGTATCTAAAACAAGCCAGTGGCCACAAGGCTGGAAAAGACATA
>CABHPR010151320.1:0-14332 GCA_902168415.1 Peromyscus melanophrys | reverse complement strand
AGAGATTTGTCCTGACTGTGGGCCCGGTAGGAAAACTCTAGCTACAATATTCCGCCTTTTTTTTTTTTTTTTGCTAATCAATGCTCAATTCTGGAATACGTTTCATGCTTCCTTATCCCTTTAATTGTAAAGTTTTGTACAATCTTCTCTAGGTAAAGTAAATGTTCACACTGCATAAAGACTTACATATCTTCCCATTAAGATTGAAAATTGCAGTGGGAAAACTATTTTTTTTAAACATTTAAGAAACTGTGTGTAAGGTAAAATAAAATTTGGTGTTGCATCTTTTGAATCAGGACTCTATCTATTGGTTTGATTAAGATGCCATGTTTGGCTTGTTGGATGATATTTGAAGGCAAATTACATTTGCTGTAGCTCCTGGTGGGTCCTATAGGAACAGTTAACACCTGTAGGAATTGAGCCTTCATCATGCATGCACCAATAAATATTAAATAATTATTGTATACATTATCAGTGGCATTTATTGGACACTGGAGAATGTGACTGAAATTACATTTTCAGATTTCTGCCAAGTGTGTTTATGAGGTATGGCTGTTGTCTGAGGTGACTCTTTGTACCAGTCTGGACACTTACTTCAAATCCTGCATCTCAAACTCCACATTGGTGGCTATGCCTTTCCTCTCCTTTAACTGTTGCTCCAATGTTTCCCAAACTCTCCAGGACTCTCTATAGTCAAGTTGTTTTCTTTGTGCAAAGAACGTTTTAAAAAGTCATTATATTTTGTCACTGAGATATGGGTGTCACTTTTGACTCTAGTATAACCTAATCTACCAGAATGGGTTTGAAAGTTGCAGGAAAAGCTGACTATAGAGTGCAGTCAGTATAATTGTTTTAAATATTGTGAATTACTTCAACGTACTTTGTATAAAATGTTTTGAATCTTCTCTAAAAATATGCTGAAGGAAGGTTAAACATCAGGACCAAAGCCATGGTCTCAAATTCAGAGAAAGACTGCATATAGAGATGAGAAGCCAAGCACTCACAGTTCAGGGAAAGGTGCCTGGCAAATGGGACAGAATCAGAGTAAATTGTCTGCTGCAACTGGCATTTATAGGAAGAAGGTGGTAGGAATTGGCTATAATAGGCGATCATGATAAATAAATGGCAAAATAAGAAAATGACTTAAGTTAAAAAGTCTTAAGCATTTTTCTATGCAGCTTTACTTTATTGGGTAGGCGATATTATGGATAAGGAAAGTGAGTGCACCTGTGATGAGAATTACAGAAGAGGTTTTGGTCTTAAGGACAGTCAGTGGGTTTTTATGGGGGTCTAGATAAAAGCTGAGGAGATCCATCATTTTCCTAGAAAAGCATAAGATGGTGTGCATTTCCTGTAGAACGATGTGCTTTCTAGAAAGTATTATCTAAAGCTCATGTTCACTGTACTATCAATCAGTTGATTTAATTTTTACTATTTGACAGTATAGGGAAAATATTAAATAGCAATTCCTCTAAGCATTATATATAATATTATATAAGCAGCATGTACATATATGTGTATATATAAGGTAGCATATGTTAAAACATGATAATATAGCATTGAATAAACTTCCAGGCCAACTTATGGTAGTTTTTAAATTGCTGCACTAAAAAAAATGATTTTTTTTACTTTATTTATTAATTAAATCTGTTCCTTGAAAATTTCACACATTTATGTAAAGCATTCTGGTGGCATTCATCCTGACTCCCCCTCATCTACTTCCCTGCCCTCCTTACCCCTCCTTCCCTATCTTTTCAGCATTCACGCATTATCTTATACATGGAGATCTAAAAGCATCAATCTGAATACAGAATAGCGATCACTAGAGTGTAGGAAGAGTCACCATTGTGAATGATGCAATCCTAGATCAACTCTGGGTGGAAAAGAAAGCAGCCTGGGATCAGTGTACAGAGCATACCTGTGGAAATGTCATGGGTATTAATGTGCATATATGATACATCTTAATTAAGCAGTTGATAATTTAAAGAACTAGGCATTTCCTGTAAATGATGCACAGAAGTCTAAAGAAATCTGAAGCTGAGTTATTGAAAATTCCTGAGTTCATATACAAACATTAACAGTTGAGTTGTATATATATATATATATATATATATATATATAGTTTTTCAGTAGTTTGCCTTCAGAAAAACTTCAAAGCTAATCATAAAAACTGATAAAATTCAAAGGCAACATGCTATGGAGAAATAAGAAAATTAACGCCTAGGATTTCATTTTGTTTCTAAGATATGAGCACATACTTCACTGGTCAGACCAGTGGAACGGAGAATACAAAGCCATATCTCTACTTCCCAACACAGACAGTGAAATATTTAAGAAAAAACAGTACAATATCCAACACATATAAAACAGACTCTGTTAGATGTGCATTTGAAGTTATAGCAACTTCTCAAGAGGAAGAATTACATGAAGAAATGTATGCAGTCAAGTGGCATGCTGCATGTTTGCCTGGCCACTGCTGCATTCCTGATTATTGTCCTTTCTTTCTTTTAAAACTGAGTGCAATTGCATAATAACTATAATAAAAGACTTCTAGTCAATCTATGGTTTAAGACAAAGCTCATCATTGGCTTTAAAAGTTTTGTGTTATATTGTTTGCTTTTTGATAGTCTCTATTTTCCTTAAAGTAATATACCTTGAAATATATTACATATTACAGAAGATGCTGGTTCAGGTTTCATATCCTTCATTACCAGGAGTCCTTGCTAGGGTCTACCTTATAGGTTCCAGGAAGTTTCCACTGGACTAGATTTCCATTTCACATACACACACACACACACACACACACACACACACACACACACACACACACTAAATTTAACCTATTCTATTCCAATCTTTTCTCCCTGTACTCTCTCCCTCCATCCCTTCTCCACCTCACTCCCCTGTTCCCATCCCCAATAATCCCCAGTTCACCCACAAAATCTATTCTATTTCCCTTTCCCAGGGAGATCCATGCATCCTGCCTAGACCTCTCCTGTTCGTCTACCTTCTCTGGGTCTGTGGATTGTAGTGTGATTATCCTTTACTTAACAGCTAATATCCACTTATAAGTGAGTATATATAAGATTTGTCTTTCTGGGTCTGGGATGCCTAGTTTAGGACAATTTTTTTTTCTAGTTCCATCTATGTGCCTGCAAATTCCATAATCATTTTTTTCTTTTTTTCTTTTCTTTTTAAGGATTCTTTTTTAATTTTTAAAAAATTTATTTATTTATATTTTATGTGTGAGTATTCTGCATGCTTACCTGCATGCCAGAAAAGGGCATCAGATCCTACTATAGATGGTTGTGGGCCACCATACAGTTGCTAGGAATTGAACTCAAGATTTCTGGCAAAGCAGCCAGTGCTCTTAACCCCTGAGTTATCTCTTCAACCTCTATGTCATTTTTTCTAACAGCTAAGTAATACTCGATTGTGCAAATATACCATAATTTCTCTTTCCGTTCTTCAGTTGAGGGACATCTAGGTTGCTCCCAGTTTCAGGGGTGGAAGTGGGACACCAACCTAGCCACAAAAATCTAAGATCCACAACCTATTTTGCCTGCAAATTGCCTTGGGACAAGATGGTTCACAGCTAGTGGAAGTGTTCAACCAATGTCTGGTCCAACTTGAGGCCCATGCCACAAAATGGAGCAGCCCATGCCCAACACTGTCTAGATGGCCAGGATCCAGAAGCTGGATGGCACAGAGACCTAAAAGTTACTGAAATGATTCTTAATGATATGCTGTTATACTCATAGGATCGGTGCCCAGCCCAATCCTTTTTGGAGAGGCTTCCTCCAGCAGGTGATGGGAGCAGATACAGAGATCCATAGTCAAGCATTAGGCAGAGTTCAGGGAGCCTCATAGAAGAAGGGAAGAAAGGATTGTAGGAACCAGAGGGGTCGAGGACACTAGGAGAACACAGTCTACAAAATCCAGTAATCAGGGCTCATAGGGCTCACAGAGACTGAAGCAGCAACCACTGAGAGGCATGGATCTGCTCTAGTTCCTCTGCACACATGCTGTGGTGGTTTAGCTTGAGGTTTTTGTGGGACTCCAAACAATGGGAGTAGAGGTGTCTCTGACTATTTTGCCTGGTCATAGGACATTTTTTCCTCCTACTGAGTTGCCTTACCTAATCTAGTTATGAGAGTTTATGCCCAGTCTTATTGCATCTTGTTATGCCATGTTTGGTTGATATCCCTGGGAGACCTGCGTTTTCTGAAGTAGTAGACTGGGGGGTGGGCACTGGGAGGAGGGGAGGAAGGGGAGGCTGTGGTTGGGATGCATTGTATAAATAAGATGAGAATAAATAAAATAACTGAAAAAACAAACAAACAATATTATATACAGTATAAGAAATACATGATACTAATATAAAATGTAAAATGCATTATAATAAATATGTATAAATAACATATACTCAAATAATATATTCTCATATTGACTATTCATTTCTTATGCCTATAAACAGGTGTTTCTTAAGCCATAAACATAAAGTGAGCTTGCTATATCATGGGAAATACAATCAGTTTCCATAAAACATCTAATGCCAGCCTTATAATTTTGGGACCACCTGGCACTTTCACATTTCATAATTTTTGCAAAACAGATGCTCTTAAAATATCTCAATGAGAAAATTATATGCCAATAATATTGATGCCTGCATTATCCTTGTGTTACTGATAGTTTGTGTTTTATCTTCTGAAATGAGTATTTGTGAGACTTTTTTATGTGCTCTGACTGGGTAGCTTGCTATTTTTTGTCTTGTTGAATCATAGAACTTTCTGTCCTTCTGTATTCAACCCATGGCAATGGTCTTTTTTGGTTATATACTTTGTAGCTATATTCTTGCTGTTTACTTTCTTGTACTTTTTAAGAACAAATAGATTTTCAAAAATTTAAATATATATCCATAAATTTATAGTCAAATACTTCAGGATATTTTGAAATGTATGCTGTACACGAAAATTTTCAGCGGGGTGTGCAGTATTCCATACAATCATCATTTTTTGTGAGATTAACATTTAAAAATCTCTACACACTATACATGTTTAAAAGTGAATAAAGGCAATTTTCCTCATTAATCCCCTTTATATTATTCCCTTCCCTTAAAATATCTCCGCCTTCCCAGTGGCTATATTTGGTTTTCTGTCTTCTGGAGGTACTTCAATTTAAATGCACAAATATAAGATTAGAACTCCTATCCAGACATGAGATACAACATGTGACATTAGTCTTTCTGGGTCTTGGTTATCTCACTCAGTACAACCATTTCCAGGATGGACTGTTTCCTAGCCAACTTATAGTCCATGTGAGTCCCACAACAATATAGCTTATCAATATAACCTTTGGTTAGCTCTCAGGGGTCTAGGGTGGGCCTGTATTGTTGAAGAAAGGAATAGGACTCATGATTCAACCTGGAGCTCATATGAAAAATTCTTTCCTCAGTCTATCTTCCATGGTTCCAGAAAATACTACTCAAGGAACCAAAGGAAGAAAGCAATTAAATCACCCGATCCAACTGCAGCACCTATAAGACATCATAGCAAGGTATGGATAGAGGTTAAATATGTGGCACTCAGATGCTGATGGTAACCCACAACTGTCTAACTGCACTTAAGATACACACACAGTGGGAGCAAGATCATAGCTAGTACTGAAAACCTAGCCAGCTTCCCATTGTTAATGAGGTCATAGATATTATAAAAGTTTCTATTAAAGCCACTTTGCTAGAACAGCATAATTCCTTACTTTATTATTTTGTCTTTTTTTTATGGCATTTATTCTGACAGGTCCAAGGTGACATGCTATTGTGACTTTCATTTGCATTTCCCTGATGGCTAGTCATGCTGAACATTATTTCCATCTTCATGCTGACCACTGTGTCATTTTTTGAGAAATGTCTATTTAGCTCCTTGGACAGTTATAAATTGGATTATTTGGTTTTATGTTATTGAGTTATTTAAGTTCCTTATATATTTTAGATGTCAAATCCATGTCACAAATACTGTTTGTAAACAATTTTTTGTACTGTGTAGTTTATCTCTTCACTCTGTTCATGATTTTCTTGGATATGTACAAATGTTTTAGTCACACATAATCCCATTTATATGTTTTCTGCTCTTTTTGCTTTTTCTTCTATGCTCACTTCAAAAAAAAAATGACCCATTACATTGTCACTGTTTTTTATAGAAATATTATTTCCTTTAGGGCTCTGATAAGATTAGCTCTTAAATCTAAATCTTGAATCAAATTTGAATTCATATATATATATATATATATATATATATATATATGCCATCTGATATAAAGGTCTAATTTAACTTTCTGCATGTAAAAACCAACTTTTCCTCAACGATGTACATGGAAGCTGCTGTCCTTGATTACTGTATTTTTGGCATCAACTAAAAATAAGTTGATCATAATGTGCAGTTTTTTGCCTGGACAATTTGCTCCTGTCCTGCTAACTATGTATGCAATGTTGTGCTGGTATGAAGCTCTCTTATTGCAACGCTTTTGCAATAGCGTTCAGATTAGTCTTGTGACACCTGTTTCACTCTTCTTAATCTGTATTGCTTTGGATTTCTGGGGGTTTTGTATCATTTCAAATCTTAGATGTTTTCTCTTCTGTTTCTCTGAGCAATGTCACTAGAATCCACATATCATTTTGCTGCATGTTTTAAAGCATTTCACCTCCCAGTCTATGGGCACAGGTTATTTTGCTGTCTTCCAAATCTTCTGTTAATTTTTTATATTTGCTTGTTTGCTTTTGTTCCCAGTGCCTATATCTTCCTTGGTTAAATTTGTTCAACCATATTGTATCATTATTGGTATCCACTGCAAGTAGGATTTTCTTTGTGTTTCCTTTTTGTGTAGTTCAGTCAACAAACAGAATCAATGCTGTTCATATATGTGGATTTATGCTGTTCATGTATGTGGAAACTTAAATCATTTGTTTTTGCCAATAGGTTCTGGAGGGTGGAGCATTTAGGTTTCTCTTTAAGCAAGAAACTGTTGCTTGAAAAGAAGGACATTTAATCACTTATTTTCCAATCCAGATGCCTTCCCTTTATTTTCATTTATTCCCCTTACCTAATTTCTTCGTATTAAACCTTCAGTGCTCTACTGAATATGTGTATCCACTGTGGCATCCTTGCTTTATTGATGATTCTAGGAAAACAGCCTTAAAAATCTATAGTCTGTGCTCCATCTGATCATAAAAACAGAAATTCAGTGCCACAGATTTTAACAAAGATCATCCTTAAAGACATACCTTATTTGTATTGCTTTACTTTTTCTAAACATTTTATTGCATTTATTTATTTAGTAAGGGGAGATGGGCACATCCACAATGCACAAGTGGAGGTCAGAAAACAATTTCAAGAGTTGATTGTCTCTTTCCATCATATGATTTCTAGGGATCAAATCAGGTCATCAGCTTTTGTTGGGAGTCATATGGCCTAATCAGATCATCATGAGTGCTTGTCCAATGGGTCTCCACAAGGCAAAATCCATGGAGATGGTCTCTCACTTGGCAAGAACCAGTACACCTTAGGGACATCATAGAATGCTGCTGGGACAGCAGGGCCTGCATGCTCTCTTCTCCCTGATAATACTGATGATTCTTTCGGTGGTTTTAATTTTGCTTTGTCTTATCAAAGATCACCCATTATAGAGAGGCTTAGCCATGCAAGACCTTTTGTAGAACAAGGGAAGTTAGAGAAATACAGGCTAACTGTATGAAAGCAGCTTGTGAAGCTTTTGGCAAATAACCCCTACTTTGTGCCTTGTTTAGTTTTGAATGATATTGTTGTTCTTGAGAATGTGTGTCTTTGTTTACTACCTTTTAGCTTTGTAGGGACAGGATGTGCCTGGCTCGATATTTAGCCAAGCTAGCAAAATGCTAAGCATTGTTTTTGTTGTAAAAGATGTTTTGTTGTAAAAGATGGGAAAAAACATACTTGACATATTTGTTTTTGCCAAAGCTTAACACTGGAGGATGGGGTAAACACGCTTGTTTTAAAGGATGGGGTAAACACGCTTGTTTTAAAGGATGGGGTAAACACGCTTGTTTTAAAGGATAAATAAAGATGGCTCAAGCTATTCAGGGCCAGCCACTTGTGTGAAACTCATCCGTTAGCCAGATAATTCTACTTCATTTTTTCACCCCAAGGCCCCTTCCCAGTCTCAGGACTTGAACCTAGGCTGTGACAGGACCATGATAAGTTACCTGGTGAGCTAATCCCCTGGTCCCTTGTACTGCTGATCCACAGATTACAATTTACCTACCAAGATTGGCCTCTCTGGAAATTTCCTCAGCTCAACCAAGCTAAAGTATTTATTGAAATATTTTAGTTCATGCATTTGGTGAGAACTATTATGCATATCTGGAGCTACAGTCTTACAAATCCTATCAACAAATTAACTATGATGATTCCATTATTATAACAGTTTCTTACTGGAGTCAGAATGTATCCTACAGTTGTTCAGCAAAGTCTTTTATCTTGCTTGAGTCCTAGTTAGGACTATATTCATAATGACATTGTTTACATAATGAATCAAAAAATAATTGTATTTAGTTGTTTTCAGCAAATAATACAGTTACATGCTTAACCAGCACCTTAACATACATTTAAAAATATTAAAAAGCACAGATGATGATGATGGTGTATATCTAAGATCTGCCATTGTCTTTTCAAAGTTAGTAAAACTTTAACTCAGAACTATTGATTTTAGGCAATGAACTCTAAAATATAAACCTATAAGCTTCAATAATTTCATTTATATTTTCCAATGTGGACAGAAAAGTCAAGGTATAGAATGCTATCCTGATAGGATGGAAAACACAAAATAAGATTCTGTTTTTGAACGTACTAACTTTCAACAAATCAAATGTTGATATTATAATATAATTCTATAGGGAAAGGTCAATATTTAAATATTGAAGACTAAAGTTGAGAAAAACATAAATCAATTCTAAAGAAATGGAGTAAATTCTGAATGACATTCTAACTAAAAGAGCCAGACTAACAGAAATTAGTATTCCAACTAAAGATGTCAAATCAGGGAAATAGAATCACCTATGTTTCCTCCTGAACACATCAAATAATGAGTACTGTAAAGTAGAAATCTCTTAATGAAAACAAATGATAAAAGAGAAAAAATAAATAAACGTTCCAACAGTAATAATTAAGGACACAAATTTAGAAATAAACATGAAGAAGCTGAGTTCAGAAACGGAAAAAACAAAGAAGCAACATCATCTAGAGACGGTGACTTCCATGTTTAGATAACAATTTTCACGTGTTTCACATTTGCAAATATGGTAATCAGGCAACTTTTAACATTTTTCAGAAAAAAAATACACTGCTCAATTAAAGTATATGCTAGAGTGGCACTGTTAAATGTCTTGGCATTGAGATGTATTTCACAAACCATCTGCCTGCTGATGTATCTATCTAGCAGCCTTTCAATGAAATGAGAATAATTTTTAATGGTAATGCACTCTACAGCTGAGGCTGTAGAGATGAATAAGACATCCAGATGAGGCAGAGTTCAACAATTTCAAGACATTTTCCTAATGAAATGTGTGTTATATATTTCTCATCGTTCATCCCAGGTAAAATTCAATTAGTATACCGTTGTCTTTCAACAACATTGAAATTAAAAGGATATATTTGAATTTACAGAGTAAAGTTATCCTCAAAATTGTGAAGTGAGTTTTGCAAGTTTTGGATTTTATTTCAATTGGCAAATTTTAAAAGTTTATAGATAAGTGGCTGCATTTTAAACATTTATTTGTGCATTTATTTATAAGTAAACTAGATTAAAGATATAAAATATCTCAGTTTTAGTGAAAGGAATTTATTTTTTTCTTATTAAAGGGAAATAGAACAATTCTTTAATAGAGTGGTATAAATACTGAGTCATTTCTCTGAAATTCAAAATAAAATGTCTTTAAAATGTATCTGAAAAACTAAAATTTCCCAGATTATCTGCAAGTGGCATACCTAAAAACTGCCGTGTGAATATATTTTTATATTTTTTTTCTAAATGTGAATAACTGTGAAGAACTGAGGGCCCATTCCAAATGAGTCTTCTGAGTGCAGATACAATACACCTGCTTTCAGAGTTAAAGTTCTTGAATTGATTATTCTTCACTAACACAAATGTGTGTTTCACTTAGTGCACTTCAGTTACATCACTAACAAATACAAGAAAAACTGTGACATAATATTGCTAAAATGTGTCTAAAGGAGAGAAAATCCACACTTCCTGCCTTTGCTCCTCAGTCTGTCACTAATGGCACCCCTGAGATTGCTGCCACACTTCAATTCCGCGGCTTGTTCATCCGCATCCTGATGTGCTGCTCCTCAGCCTAGGCTGGGAATGACACCCTCTAGCCTTTCTGCCATATTCTTACAGAGAAATACGGCCATGTTCCTCTTGCTTCTATTCATGGTTCATTTGAAGAGTACAGAAAATGATTTGTTATAATGTCACACAATGTAAATAAGAAGTGTGACTGTCCTGTGCATGTGGTTTATACCTTAATTTGTTTAATGGTGATTTTCAGGATATATCTCAATTCTGGTATGAAATGAGGCTTAGGGTTTCCTAAAAATCCTCAAAGTATGCCTTCTATCTACTCACAACTGAAGAAAAATATTCACATTCAGCAAACCACTTCTATCATGGAATTCATATTAAGTCTTGCCCTTTGTGTGTATATATCCCCATGAGTGTACCTGCGCCTGGGTAGCATCTGTCATGTACATATCTACATTGTCTCTTGTACTATGTACTTTTGAAAACTACAAGTCTGCCTGTCTTTTGTCATCTTACATATGGTCAGTTGCTAGTGAATGGTAGAAATCTATCTTGAAATTCTCATGGTATCAAAAGGTCAGGTGAAGAACTGAAAATTATGTTTCACTAAAGTATGTTTTAAATGTATTTTACTAAGCAAATAAACGTAAATATGTGAGATTCTATTATTCACACAGGAGAGGCATTCTTCTCTAAATTAGAAGCAACACATCTAGAGAATTAGGAAGAAATTTTTATGTGTGTGTTTGAATTAAACATAAGTTACTGAGGTAGATTATTTGAGAATATAGCGGTAGTAGGTGCTAGCATTTATAGTGGTAGCATTTGCATTTTATTTTACTAGAACTTAAACAGACAATACACATCAGCAAATAGCTTTTAGATCTCACCAAATAGCTACTTTATTCCCAAATGCATTATGTGCAGCCATTATAATCCAAATGTGATGGCTTCTAGTGAATGCAAAATATTACAGGACTGACTAGTTTCATTCTTGTTTGTGTTCCCCGGAGTATAATATGACATACACTGACAGATAAAGGTTTCCTTGAAACACATATTTTACATATGTTTCCATCACCAATTTTCTAAGCATGAAGTTGAACCTGTCAAATTATTAAAAAAAATAAACAAATGCAAGGACTTCTCAACATTAATCAAAAGAGCTATCGTAAATCTGGAGGAAAAGGAAGCCATTTAGAAGACTGCCAGAGGCACAGAGAGATGTCCAAATTTCCTGCGTTTGCTTTATCTGTAAAGCAGTGAGTCGCGATAAAAGTGCACAATAGGATTCTGCCGTGGTGCTGTCTTGTAATTTCATTATCAAAATCAATAGTCTTCACTAAATTATGTTTTAAGTAGTGGGAGAAGAGGCTTTGAGGGTACCACTAGAACTCTATGAGGCCTGCAATGTTCCTCATATGCAAACCAGTGGAAGGTGGACAAGTCCATACATGTCATCTTAAAGAGGAAATAGAACGATTTCAGAGCACTTGCTTGAAATGATTATAGCAAATTTACTAAAAGATTAACAACTGTTGGTTATTTTAACAGCAACAACAAAATCCCTCAAAAACTTGCCCATGAAACATATTTGAATGTATTATTAAGTATAGTACTGTTCTCACATTCACTGATGTCAATATCACACAGTTTTCTTAATGTGAAATTCAATGATGGTGCACTGGAAATTTTATGAGTGTTTTGTTTTCATTCATATTAGGCAGGTCCTGGAGAACAAGCACTGCATTCTCATACCCAAATGAGTACAAGGGCCAATACTTATATTTAAAAGAACTGAAAAGAAGCCTGTTCTCACAGAGAAAAAAATCTCCCAAGGATTAGAAAAGGAAATGTGTTTTGCCAAATTTATTAAATGAAGCTGTTAGGTGTCAGTATTAAATTCAGAACGAGTAGCATGAAAATGAAAACTCAATGGCAATTTAAATCATTAGCAAAGGTCTATGGAGATGGTTCAGTGTGTAGAATGCTTGCCATGAGCCTGAGGAGCTAAGCAATGTTAGACATAGTAGAATACATCTTTAATGACAGCTCTCCTATAGTGAGAAGGAATCCCTGCAAACTCATCTGCTAGCTAGCCTGGCATATGCAGGGGCAAGCAGGAAGGGAGTTGGTCTCAAACTAGGTTGATATTGAGGCCCATAACCAGACCGACTATGGCACACACATGCCTGTTCTTCAACTGTAGACAGGAACACACTAATACATCATATACACAAGCCAGATAAAAATAAAATTGTTAGAATGAAGCAACAGTTCTCAATATGAATAATTTTAAGACTTAAATCCATGTATTTTACACATTATAAGCGAATTGGGATTATTTTTTAGATGGAATAATGTTTAACATTAAATATGAATGTTCACACTTTAATTACTTTAATGTAAAAGTAATATTAAGCTTTGTTTAAGTTTGTAGTAAACCCAAACTTAAAGAATAGTTAACAATGAGTTGAAGCTCATTACTTACATTTTACAAAAAAGAACAAAACATACAATCTTTTACAAAAATTCTCAAGAATTTTCTCTAGCCCAGTTGTTAATACTATTCCCCTCTGAAACCTCCACAGTACCCTCAATGGTGCTTTCTTCCAAGACCCTATTAGAATGGACCATGAAGCCTCACTAACAGCATTTAACCAACTTCTTTTTCTACAGTGCCAAATTTTTCACATTTCTCTAAATAACAGCATGGCCAGGCCTGTCACAACAACAGATGTTTATGTCTTGTGACCAACTTCTGTCTTAGTTACTTCTTCACAGGTATGACAAAACAATACGACTTTGGCAAATTCATACTTACAAGAGAAAGGCTTTATTCCAGCAGGTGAGTCCATGATCATCATGGCAGGCAGGCAGACCTAGCACTGTAGCTACAGCTGAGAGCTTACATGTTGAGACAATCCAGGAAATTAAGAGAGCTAACTGAGTATTGTATAGGCTTTGGAAATCTCAAAATCCCACTCCCAGTAACATGCCTGCTCCAACAAGGCCATACTTCTTGATCTTTCACAAACAATTCCACTAATTATGGACCAAGCATTCAAATATATGAGCCTATGGGAGCCATTCTTATTAAAAAATCACCATAACAGGGTAGGGCCATTGAGTCCTATTTTTTCTCTAAAACAGATTTTGAGCTTTCTCTCTCTCTTTCTCTCTCTTTTTTTTCCGTGTGATTGGAGTAGCTACATATGAATAGGCAGTGGAATCCCCTGTAATTATTTGTCAAAACCCCTTCACCGGCTATTCACCAAGAAACAACTAAGTTTAAGATACATGTTTTAGTGGATGCACTCATCCTCATCCGTATCCTTAAACTCCCTTTAAAGTTCAGGAGTCAGTGAAAGATGCTTCTTAGAAGGAGCAGGAAACTTGCATTGGAAGTTGGGGGCTTCAGCTTGGACATGTAATGGAGACCTGGTGTTCCATATCTGACACTGAAACAGGAAGCAAAAACTAACACTTGAATCCTGAGAAATACTGGGATTAAATTTTGTGGTGTTCTTCCCAAAAGAATAGCAGCTCTGATCTTTCTGAGTAACTAGGCCTGGGAAATTTCTTTGTGCCATGATGACTGAAATACAGGTAAGTAAGTGCCTGGAAAGGAAGGAGGCATCTGGCCACCTGAACTTCAACAGACCTTCATAATTGTTTCATGAGAAATTCAAACCCCAGTTGAATCTTGCCCTGCTGGGCAAATTTGCTACTTTAAAGATGGAAGACAGAGAGAAAGTCTGTGTTTCACAAAGAGCCAGATAAACTTATGCATAAAGCTACAATCATCTGAGATTCATATGTTTTTAGATTTCCTTTTACTAAGGCATTGAGTTTCCTTATTGATACAGTTGTTTTCATTATGTCTTTCTGTCCACTGGTACCAAAATATATAGACTAATTTACAATTAAGGGCATCATCCAATAGCATACAATTTAGATAAGTTTCCTCCTATTTAGGAAAATGAGAACAGAAAGA
>CABHPR010151319.1:0-49658 GCA_902168415.1 Peromyscus melanophrys | reverse complement strand
ACCACGTGCGTTGGATTTACAGGCAGGTACCCTGTTCGGCAGGGCAGACCTGAGTTGTTTGTAGCACCGACTTTAAGCTAACCGCTTGGGGCTACGGTCAGTCGGGATGGCCCGGGCTAGGGAGCCAGCCACCTGGACTAGGGAGCCGGCTGCCCGGGCGGGAAACCGGACCCGCCGCCAAGCCAAGTCAAGCGGTTTTTATGGATTCTTGTCACGTTGGGCACCAAATGTAGATGTAACCAACCATCTTATTAAATAAGAGACACAGAGCCAATGTAAAGATAAAAGCCCAAGAGGTCAGAGCTAAGAGCCTTACCCGCCTGCCGCCAGCTAGCCTCTCCCGCCACCAGTGATTGTTAATTCCTGTTTCGTTTGGTTTTGTTAGTGGTTGTGGTTGTGTGTGTGTGTGTGTGTGTGTGTGTGTGTGTGTGTGTGTGTTTCTCTTCTTTGGGATTTGCTGGTGTGTGGTTATATATTGGCTATGTTTTCATGGGTGCAACTAACTTCCTTGGGTTGGAGTTTTCCTTCTAATACTTTCTTCAGGGCTGGATTTGTGGATAGGTATTGTTTAAATCTGGTTTTGTCATGGAATATCTTGTTTTCTCCATCTATGGTTATTGAAAGTTTTGCTGGGTATGGTAACCTGGGCTGGCATCCATGGTCACTTAGTGTCTGCAAAACATCTGACCAGGACCTTCTGGCTTTTAGAGTCTCCATTGAGAAGTCTGGTGTTATTCTAATGGGTCTGCCTTTATATATTACTTGGCCTTTTTCCTTTGCAGCTCTTAATATTCTTTCTTTATTCTGTATGTTTAGTGGTTTGATAATTATGTGGCGAGGGGAATTTTTTTTTGTCCAGTCTATTTGGTGTTCTGTAAACTTTTTGTACCTTCATTAGCATGACCTTCTTTAGGTTGGGAAAATTTTCTTCTATGACTTTGTTGAGTATATTTTCTGTACCTTTGAGCTGGAATTCTTCTCCTTCCTCTATCCCTATTATTCTTAGGTTTGGTCTTTTTATGGGTCTCAGATTTTCTGGATATTTTGTGTTAATACTTTGTTGGATTTAACATTTTCTTTGACCAATGAATCTATTTCATCTATCATATCTTCAGTGTCTGAGATTCTCTTTTCCATCTCTTGTATTCTGTTGGTGATGCTTGCATCTGTAGTTCCTGTTCATTTACCCAGGTTTTCCATTTCCAGAATTCCCTCAGCTTGTGTTTTCTTTATTGCCTCTATTTCAATTTTCAAGTCTTGAACTGTTTCTTTCACCTGTTTGTTTTTTCTTAGTTTTCTTTAAGGGATTTATTGATTTCTTCCAATTCTTTGTCTTTTTCTCCATTTCTTTAAGGGAATTTTTCATTTTGTCTTTAAAAGTCACTATCATCTCCATCAAGTTATTTTTAAGGTCATTTTCATCTGCTTCATCAGCATTGGGATGTTCAGGTCTTGCTGTTTTAGAACCACTAGTTTCTGGTGGTACCATATTGCTCTTTATGTTGTTGAATGTATTCTTACACTGCCATCTACCCATCTCTTCCTCCAATTAGTGCAGGTGGAGCCTGTGGCTCCAGGGATTGCCTCTCCTCCAATCAGAACAAGTGGGGTCTGTGGCTCTGGGGGTCGCTGAGGCTTCAGGAGATGGTTGGGAAGAGGATGTTATTGCCCAGTCACTAGGGGCTCTTCCTCTAATGGGTGTAGGTGGGGGCTACAGCTCCAATGGTCACTCCTCTACCAATCTAGGACTGAGGTGAGTGAGTGAGGGGCACAGGATATGTTCCTTGGGGCTAGGACCTAGACAGCAGGGCTGTCCAGCTGGGCTCTCAGACACTCACCTCTTCCACCAATTGGGTGCAGGTGGGGACTGTGGCTCTTGTGGTTGCTAATGTGGCAGTGGTCTCTGAAGAGGCTGCGGATGATTTGAGGGGATGCTGCCATGTCACTGGGACTGAGGCAGGTGGGGGAGGGGTGCAGGATGTGCCTCCCAGAAGCTAGGATCTAGAGGGCCTGGGGGCACTTGAAGTGGGGGTGGGGGGTGTCCAGCCCAGCACTCAGATACTCACCTCTTCCACCAATTGGGTTCAGATAGGGACTGGCTCTGGAGGTTGCTGATGCAGTAGGGAATGGTTGGGGGAGATGATGTTGCTCCTGAGTTGCTGAGATGAAGGTAGGTGGGGGAAGGGCCTGGGATGTGCCCCCAGGGGCTAAGACCTAGAGGGCAGGGGTGTCCAGCCATCACTCAGACACTCACTTCTTCCACCAGTCAGGTGCAGGTAGGGACTGTGGCTCTGGTGGTCACTAATGCAGCAGGGGATGATCTTTGTATATTTTTAATCAAGAAAATGTTTAACAAATCCCTGTAAGAATCTCTGGTTTACAATAGCTGAGGAGCCCCCAACTGGATCAGGCCCTCTGGATAAGTGAGACAGTTGATTAGCTTGAACTGTTTGGGAGGCCCCCAGGCAGTGGGACTGGGACCTGTCCTTAGTGCATGAGCTGGCTACTTGGAACTTGGGGCCTATGTAGGGACACTTTGCTCAGCCTGGGAGAAGGGGACTGGACCTGCCTGGACTGAATCTACCAGGTTGAGCTAAATCCCCAGGGGAGTCCTTGCCCTGGAAGAGATGGGAATGGGGGGGTGGGCTGGGGGGGGAGGGCGGAGGGTGGGTGGGAGGAGGGAGGACAGTGGAATCCATGGCTGATATGTAAAATTAAATCAAATTATAAAATAAAAAAAGAATTCCTGGTTTAGAAAGGTGCCCTATAAAGTCATTGTTGTTGTACCTGCAAAACCCCCAGAGACCACCACAGAGCTGATTTCTGATGCTAGCACATAAGGGTCCTTTTATTGTCAGGTTCAACCTGGGCCAACACATGGCAGATGGAAGGAAATGTGGCAGCAGCCATGAGCCCAGGTGTAGATAGTTTTTATAGGGAAAACCACAAGTCGGGAATTACATGCTTGGGATTGGGTAGAAAGGATATGGGGCAAGGTGATTTTTGAAACTATTGGTCTAGACTTTTGGCTTGAAGCCACGTTTGAAACTATTGGATTGTACTTTTGGGGAAAAACACAACCCGCTCAACAGGATTATCTGGATATCTTCAAGGGCCATAAACCAAAGACAGACTGTCTGCAGGAACATACTGCTCTGTTCGAGTTGTCATGGCACATTCCTGAGGTCCTTCCTGGAATTGAGTACAGCAGGTGGTCTGAGATGGTGTCCCTTCCCTAAGATGGAGTCTGTATTGCCTTCACAATTGTCATATGCCTGAAAGCTAAGTTGGAGTTTCCATTTGGCTCAATAGGAATTCATCAGCTCTGGAAGCTTGCATGTGAAGGACAAATAAGGTGGGGTGATACTGGAGGATAATTCAGTGGAAGTCTTTTATTTTTGAATGAGAAAGCCTTGAACATCCCAAGTAAGGAGTGGGAAGCCATGGAAAGGCAAAATGTGGTTCAGACTGGTGGGAATTACAACCAGTAAAACAGGGGCCCAAGGATTTGAGGCTGGGGTTGCCAAAACTTTTCTAGAAGAATTGTGTTATTTGGTAGAAGGTTAACAGTGACTATCCACTGATCAATAACCCCTCCCTCACATTCACTCTGTAAACGAGTCTCCCAAGGTAACAAAATGTTAAGATCATTTCAGAAAAGAAGAGGAATTGAGAATTCTGTGGCTTTGTATGTATACCTGGTTCCGGGAAATATGAGAATAGGTTCTCTGAAGATGACCTAACAGCCTACTTTTCCACTTGTGGGCTACACTAGTCATAGGATTGTGGATAAAAGTACATCTTCTGAACCAGCTTCCTTTGTGTGGGTCAGAGGGGCCACAAGAGGAGCTATTTCTGTAGATGGGAAAAAGGCTCAGGACTGTCTTCCTGGAATTGCTTCTCATTTCAGAATCAAAAATAGCTTTGAAATGCTGTGCTATTTGGGAATTGGGGCCTATTCATTCTAAGAGCATCTGTCAGTACCTGTTGAAATTCAGATAAAGTCCAAGTAAAGCTTATATTACACTCATTGATTTCAAGTTTAAAAAACACTCACAAAACCTGTACCACAGTTAGTCATAGCCTAAGATAGCAAATGGAATTCCTTGGGTTTCTGCTGTCCATGGTTACTTTGATCATGAGTCACAACATTGAATTCCTTTAAAAGTGTTCCCTCCTACTTACCTGAACTTTTCAACTGAGATTAATTTTCATATTCAAAAGTTTAAGTATAAACCCCACCAAACAGTTCTGCATCTTGGTTTTGACTATTCCACAGCTTTCTTAGTTGCAGTGAAGCCATTGGACTGTCAAAGTCATAAAGCCAAGATTGGGTACGTCATTCCAGTTCTAGTAAGTGAGATCCTTGACTTAGGTGCTGTAAGGAATGAAACTTCACCTATTGTTTACATGTGACTCCATAAAGAACCTAAGATGCCCTCGAGAACATGGATTAAGGATTCACCTCTTTACACTAAGGAGGAAGAGGAAGTAACATATGGCACTGACATCTAGAACCGAGCTCCACAGGTAGCATCAGGAGCCCCCCAGAGGGCTCTGGTATGGTAAAAGAGCACTAGAAAGCTGCTTACCTTTGGATACCATAGTCCTCATTTCTTTTGTTTTTCTTCTTGTTCTCCTTTATATGTTGAAAAATACAATAAAATCTATAATATATTAAATACAATAAAAATATGTAATGTTCTACTATAATTTGTCTGAAAAATATAAATAGTGAATTTCATTTTTTTTGTTTCCTATGTGCCTAATATACACAGTGAGTGGAGTTATTATTAAGACTCATTTCCATGTCTCAATAGCAACCTTCTTCCACCTGGGAAATGTAGTCATTACACATTTTCATGACTACATGGTGGTATGTTGAGTTAGAACTTATTGAACAGTTTGTTTACAGTTTTTTGTTGCTATCAATACTTTAAGAATGTCCTTATGCACCTGATTTATTTGAGTTTCTTGTATGAATGGCATGTTTTTATTCTTGGCCTCTTTATCTCTTAGCTTGAATATTCTTGAAAATCTGAGTAAGCTGTTTGTTATATGCTAATTTTCTGTGTCATTATGAATATTTCTCAGTTGTGTTTCTCTTATTATAATTCAGTTTTCAATATTAAATGATTTTTCTTGTAGTTTTTGAGCAATTTATTTTTGCTGTTTAATTTCCATTGGTGTCATAAACTTTTGAAAGATAATTGTCCATCTAAAGACTTCATAAACGTTTGATTGGTTTTTTTTCTTAATATGGAAAGAATTAAAGGAAATACTTCACCATTTAGTCCACTTTGGTATTTGATATAAGAGCCTATCTAAGTCACTGCTTTGCTGTTTTGTATTTAGATGTTAGCCGGTTATTCTGGAAATTGTAGGGTGTAATTAAGCCATTCCTTTTTTGACAGATAAATACAATTTTAATTACACAGAAAGGTAAATTTGATGTATCTGCTATCTTTCCACCTAAAAATTAGAAAACAGTAGAGGCAAAGAGTTGAAAGAAGGCAGTTTCCCCATACTGTGGCATGGTTCCAGTTACAAAAAGAACTTAATAAAAATGTCAAACACAAAATACAAGTCTGAGATTTCTAAAAAAATATATATATAAAAAAATCCCTAAATGGCCAAAGTTGTTCTTTTTCTACAAAATTATGCCAGTAGAATAAACAGTGTCAAAAACCATTTTGACAGCATTTCTGAAATGCAGCTTTTCTCATCTCCAGTGATGCTCCTTAAAAAGAAGATAGTATGGGGAGAAGGGTTAAAATCTCCAAAAGATCCAAATTTTTGTTTGTTTGGTTGGTTTTCTTTGTTTGTTTGTATGTTTGTTTGTTTTGTTGTTTTTGTTTTTTTGAGACATGGTTTCTCTGTGTAGTTTTGGAGCCTGTCCTGGATCTCGCTCTGTAGACCAGGCTGGCCTTGAACTCACAGAGATCCA
Source organism: Peromyscus melanophrys (assembly GCA_902168415.1). Lineage (NCBI taxonomy): Eukaryota > Metazoa > Chordata > Mammalia > Rodentia > Cricetidae > Peromyscus > Peromyscus melanophrys. The sequence goes on along the minus strand of CABHPR010151319.1, from coordinate 43,711 downwards.
CCTGGCTCTGCCTCCTGAGTGCTGGGATAAACGCGTGCACCACCACTACCACCCGGCTCCCAAACTTTTATCATAGTTTTCCCATCATCTCTTATATGAAGAGAAAGAATGTATTTCTGGCTCTGGCTTCTCAGAAAGAATTGGGGAATCATACTTATCCAGAGACCTGTGCTTGGGGATGGGTGTGTCCATCATTTGGAGAGGAAGTGGGGAATGGTTTCCCTATGCTTCTTTCTTTGTGTCATTAGGTAATTTCTAATAAGTATTTTCCCTAATATGACTATAGATCATGAACTAAATTTATTTCAATATGTACCATACTGCTCTCCCAAGAGTTTCATGTATGCCTAGGCAAGCATTATACCTCTGAGCCCTCCTTGGTTCTGCCTTATTTATTTAATTACTGAAAAATTTGTATGCTTTATATCAGAATTTTCAGAGGACTAGACCAACATTGACTCATTGTCTTTTTATTAATATGAAGTTGTATTATTAAACAAATAGTAAATAACCTGGTGGAAATGGATTTCCTATTAATAATGTGATATACCTCAATTTGTTCATTGTGTTTTAGATATTCCAATAAAACTGCAATCTTACTTATATATGGCACATAAATTTTTAAAATAATATTTTATAAATGCCATATTTAGATCTTTAGTATTATCTCCCTATTTAGATTGATTTTTTTAAATTTCAAGTGTATGAATGTTTTTCCTGCATGTACATATGTGTACCAGATACATGCCTGATGTATGCAGAGGTCAGAAGAGAGTGATGGATCCCCTGGAACAGGAGTTGTAGAGGGTTCTGAACCACCATGTGGGTGCTGTGAAACAAACCTGAGTCCTTTGTAAGAGCAACAAGTGCTCTTCACCACTGAGCCATCTCTCCAGCCCCTAGTTTTCTAATTTAAAAAGAATTTGTTCTTAGCCTTTTTATTGTATTACTTAGCTGGTGGTTAATTATGATAAAGATCCTAATTATGTTAAATTCACTATAAATGCAATCACTTTCACAAATTCCTAGTATGCTAGTAAATTTAAGAGATGCCATAGGATTTATGGTCATATAAGACTTCAGATAATCATGTTTTATCTATTTATTGCCTCGTTCCATTGGCAGAGAGCGAATACCTGATGAATGAATGTGTTCCTTGTGTGTTCTGGAAAGAGCAGTAGGCTAGAGAGTCAGGAAGGGCTGCATCTCCCTGTCAGTTCCTCATCCGAGGAGGTTATCTGTGAAGCACCTTTCCTTAGCCTGTGGATCAGGCACCACACTTGGCACTCCATGTAAGCCATCAGGATCAGGACCTAGAGCAAGCCTAGAAGTACATAGATATGCCCCATTTTTGTTATGCTTTTACAGATTGGAGGTTTGTGACAACCTTGCCTCAAATAAGACTGATACCTTTTCTCCAATGATGTGTATTGTGTGTGGTGTGTTTGTGTCTTGTTGTGACATTTTGAATTTGTTTTACATTTATATCTATTTTGTGTGTGTGTGCACATATGTGTACATGCCACAGTGCATATGTGGAGGTCAGAGGACAACTTATAAGAGTGGGTTCTCTCTTACAACCATGTGTATCTTGAGGATTGAGCCTCAGTCATCAGGGTTGGTGGTAGCAAGTGCCCTCATCTGCTGAAACACCTCAACAGCCCAGTGAAATATTTTGGTAATTCTCAAAATGCTTCAGTTGTTGAAATTATTGTTATATCTGAAATTACTGTTGTATCTGTCATAATGATGTATGATAAATGATTTGTGGTGTTGCTATTGTATTGGAATAAATAAATATCACAGTTGAGGAAACAGAATGTAATAGGTCTTTTATAACCCAATAATAGGTTTCTCCACCAATGCAGTAAGCCAGATCAAGCAAAAGTGAAAAAGTAAAAGAACAGGTATATTTGAGCAAAGCAACTCCCAGGTGAGCCCTCCAGTGCCAGAGATTGGGGCTGGAGAAGTCACATGGCCAAACTAAAGCAGGGAGCTTATATACCCTGTAGGCAAGGGGTGATGAACCTTCCATCTTTTGTCTGTGTGATCCCTTTATTCAGGAGTTTGTTCCTCTCCTCTGGTTGGTAACAAGGCTGATAGGAAGGTGTCAAAAACAAAATATGTCCTATAGATCCAGAGGAGCTGGAGGCCAGTCCCCAGGCTACTGAGTCAGCCCTGGCATTGCCTAAGGCCACTGGGTCCCTGGAGGACTGATATCCCCAGCAATGAATTATGGCTACTTCTGCAGGGAGCTGGAGGGCCTCCAAGAACTTGGCTATAAGGGGTCCATTAACTATGGGAATGCCCCCAGTAGTGAGGAAGCCCCTTTCCCTCCAAAGGCTGGGGTGAGCATAAATCCTTCACAGCCTCTGGGCAGGAGTGGGAGGAGGTATCAGATGAGGAAGGGGCAGGGAGGATGGTTGCAGGGTCCTGTGAGGCAATTAAAGAAAAAAGAAGATAGATGTCAGAAGACAGTATAAGGGCCAAGGTGAGGGTGGCCCCAAAGCAACTGAGGATATCACAGCCAAGTAAAGGTACCAGACAAATGGGTATGACTAGAAAAGAGTGTGAGAAGAATAGCCCTGCAAAAATTCAGGGAAGAGGCAGGGTCTTAGGCAGAAAGGAGGGGGTCCCATCCACTCCCATGACAGAAATTGGCAAGGGAACTCTGGGACCCGAGTGAGAGGTCAAGATTGAAAAGGTAGCTCCCATGTCCACCAGGAAGGTGATGGATTTATCTGCTACCTGGAGTGTTACCCTAGGCTCTGCGAGGGTGATGGGAGTCTCAGCGTCTGGGTACTGTCAGTCCTCCACCAGGCTGAAGAGCTTGAAGGCTGGAAGAGTCTCAGATGCCTGTGTTGGTGGAGCTGGACCTCCATGGCATGGCATAGAGGATGAGCCTGCATAGGCACATTCCAACTTCAGTGACCAGGCTGCCAGCAGACAGGGCATGGCCTTGTTGGCAGCTAAGGGTTGGGGCAGCATTGGGACCAGTGGCTTTACTGGCCCCATTTGAAGCAAGCCGCTGGCTAGGCCCCAGTGGGATGGAGCCTTGTGGACTTCCCTTGCTCCCTCTTCAGGAATGCCAATGTCAGCTGCCAAGGCATGAGCGTGGAGTATAGCCTTCTGTTGCATCTGAGCCTGCCAGGAAGACTCAGCTGCCTCCTCTCCAGTGTTAAAAACCTTAAAAGCCGCCGGGCGGTGGTGGCGCACGCCTTTAATCCCAGCACTCGGGAGGCAGAGGCAGGCGGATCTCTGTGAGTTCGAGGCCAGCTTGGGCTACCTAGTGAGTTCCAGGAAAGGCGCAAAGCTACACAGAGAAACCCTGTCTCGAAAAAACAAAAAAAAAAAAAAAAAAAAAAAAAAAAAAAAAAAAAAAAAAACCTTAAAAGCCATTTTCACCAATTCCTGTACGGAGGTTTAGGGAATGTCCTCAGCCTTTTTAGGATTTTTCCAACATCTAGCAATGGCTGTGAAATGAAATGGGTAGCCAGGACCATGGCTCCTGCTGGGGAGGCTGGATCAATGCCAGTAGAGCATGGGGTAGGATTCTAGCATGGTGGTGTGGAAGAGCAGACAGAAACAAACCGGGAGATAGAATCTGTTGCAGGTGGAGTAGGCCCGTAGAATCCCAGCATAGTTCAGACCAAATGGCAGGAAAGCCTAGTGAGTAAAAAAAGGCAAAGTGAGTACCTTTCGGCATGCCCTTCCAAGGGACACACCATGAACAACAGAGTTAATGCAAAGGTCTATTGGGGGATGGGGAGAGTAAAGGCCATCTTGGAGTAGAGACATCAGAGAGGCAGGTAGACAGACAAAGAGAGCAGGGAAGAGACAAAAGGAAGAAGAGAGGTGAGGGGGAGCCAGTGATTCAGGCAGCCTAGTCAGGTAGCAGGGCTCAGGGTCAATCCCTGGGTGGCCCCTGGAGCCACCACAACCTTGGCCAACAAAACCTGGGCCACTGAGCACTGGCTACAGAGGGAGGTGCGGGAGTGCAGAGCTCACAGACCCTGATAAGGGAGCCCAACCATTTGTCCTATGGTGTGAGACAGCCCCAATTTGGGTAAATTTTGGAGCAGACACCCCTTGGGTGACTGAGGATTGGGTTTAGACCCAGGGTTGCCCATTTCCAAGCCTGTGCCAGAGACATAAGACTAGGGCAAGGCATTCCCCCAGGATAGCTTGGGGTAGAGCAGTAGGGGTAGAGGTAGCCCTTGGGAAGGATGTCTCTCCTCCGCAAAGGTCCCCAGGAGCAATGACCCATCTGCTCCTGAAATGATTGGGCTTGCCCTGGCATGGCAGTGGCTTGGTAGGGGATCCCGGGGGTCTTTGACCCGGGAAAGGTGCCTAGTACCTCTTTTAGGTGGTGTCTGGGAAATGGGTGACTTACTCTAAGTCAAAAGTTGATCATCTCTGGTGGAGAGGAAGATAAAGGGAGAGGAGCGCCCGCCCCAGCCTCTCCACGTTGCTGGCAAACCTAGTCCACCCGGCAGGAAGGCTCAACTTCTCCCAGGTTATTGACACCAAGATAACAGGTTTTCTGTAGCGTGATAATAGGTTTCTCCACCAATGCAGGTAAGCCAGATCAAGCAAAATTGAAAAAGTAAAAAAACAAGTATAATTGAGCAAAGCAGCTCCTGGGTTAGCCCTCCAGCCCCAGAGATCAGGGCCCAAGAAGTCACATGGGCAAACTAAAACAGGGAATTTATATATCCTGTAGGCAAGGGATGATGATGTCTCCTTCACAAGCTGAGTTTGTGCCCAAGTATGATTAAAAGCTTAACACTTTAGTCAGGGTCTTAGGTGGCTGGCAACTTCAGGGGAGGAGCTGCCAAAAGCCACTAAAAATGCAGAACTGGGTTTTTGGCACCTTTTCTTTGTTGGAGATTTTATGAGAGGGCAGGGTTTGGAGAGAGAGAAATGGGGCTTTCCAATCAAGCAGGAGTATGAGCTGGAGGTTTCCAGCAGAACAGCCTGTCCATGATAGGCCTGATGAAGCAATAAGAAATAGAATACTATAGTATCTCTCTGTGTTGGCCTGTGTATGGAAGTCTGTGGCCTGGTAGACTTCTTATTTCCTGGAAACTGGATTGACCTTGAATTTTCCAGTCTGTTAGGAGCTAGGAAATGATCTAGGAGCTGGACCAGCTCTCCCAAATTCTTATCTTATGCTCACCTGTCACTTCCTTTCTTGATCTCAGTAAATTAAGAGAAGACAGTCCTGAGGGCAGTCTGCATTCTCCCTGTCCTTGCCTTCAAACAGTATCAGCCCTTTAAGATCTCACAATTTGTCCAAAATTATCTAAAAGTTAAATAATGAAGAAATGGGTTGCTCTGAATACCCAGTGTTGTCTACATTCTGGTTGTCATGTCTGTGGTATAGTTTACCTGGGTTACTTCATCTTTCCTACTCTGCATATAAAGAGTTAAATAAAGTAACTCAATTTCCACAGACTGTTCCTGTTTCTAAATGTATATTCTACTCATCTTAAAGACTGCAAATTGCTTACAACAGCCATACTTCCCTTATCTTGAGTTGTTCCTATTGCCATTTCCTGTGATCCTACAATGTTATTCTGTTATGTAAAAAAAATCCAAAAGGAAGGTACACAGTCCCTAGGAGACAATTTATCCCACCCATCATTTGTTGATATTTCTAAATCTCTATGCCTGAACACTCCTCTGCTTCATCCCTAGCCAATGGAAGCAAGGAAGGAAGGCCTGTATCGCCAGTAGTTACAGCAGTTATTTTAGGAATTAAAAACAAGAATTTGCAACATGCAAAAGTGTTTGGTTTTGTCTCTTGAGCTTTATAAAGATCAGCATCATACTAAGACCATAAAAATTATTGTTCTCTAAACTAAAAAAAACTCCAGATGATTTAAATGTTTCTTGTTGAAAAATGACTTAACCTTAGTATATCAAATTTTTTTCTACTGAGTTCCTGAATAAAAGGATGGATAGTGGGTAGAGCAATAAAGACTCAAGGTAGTTTGTATAAGCCACTGTATATGTGAGAAAAGAAAACATTACATAGGCCAGGAGCAGTGTCTAAGAGACACAAAAGAGGAGGCACAGGTCTGTGCTTCCACAGGGATGGAGCTTTCAGTATCATGGATCAAACTGAAACATTCAGAGCAACTGACAATGGAAAAAAAAATTGACTTTGTTAGGGAGAGTGCTCCTGCCCAGGAGTCAGGACACACCCAGACACCAAATTCTTAGCACAAAGGAAATTTATTACCCCAGCAGCAAGCAGGGTGTGGCCTGCAAAGGCAGACAGCAAACAGCAACAACAAGCAGGTGTTTTGGCAGGAATGGGTTTTTAAGGAGAAAAGGGAGAGTCTGTGCTAGGATGAGCTAGTAAATCCTGATTGGGCATGTTAGCCAAATAATGAATTTTGATTGTTGGACCTTGGTGTTTGTCTCAGGAATGAGTCAGTGGCCAAATAAGGGATGGATCTTGGGAGCTAGCTTTAGGAATATGATCTAATGGTTTTAGCAAGGGGTAGGAAAGGAGAGAAAAGGCAAAATGGCAAAACCTGTCCATGCCATGTTTGCCATGCTTGGACCTGTTAGAGAGCCCTTCAGGCTTTGCTTGCAAATATTTGTTCACTACATTCTAATGGGTTAAACATTCTTGTCTAAGAATAGGAAAAGGAAAACATGCTAATTAAATCTGAATAATAATGTATTTATAATGTGTACCAGTTTTGTATTTTCAATGTTAGTTTATGATGCCAAAGAAATTACAGGGCTTGGCTATTTAAAAACAATAATAATACCATGGCAGCCTGAACTGAAATGGTCCAGAATTCTCTAAACCATATTAAAGGTTCCTAATATTAATTTAAAGCTCTCTGTAAGATAGGACGTGAAAAAGAAAAGAGAACCACCTGACCTAAATAATGTTGATTTTACTAAGTGCTCTAATCAAATGTGCTTTTGACTTTGATTTGAAATGATCCAGCTCTACTGGATGACTGTAATGTGGCTACTCTTCCTGTATTTACTCAAGTTAGACTTTTTGTCATTCCCTAAATTGCAGGCCTAGTGATGCATACTTGTAACTCCAGCGCTCAAGAGGAGCTCAAGCAGGAGAATCAGAAATTTAAGTTGTCCTCATCTTCATAGTAAGTTTGAGGCCATCCTTGGTTAAATGAGAACTTGTCTCAAAAACAGACCAAACAACAAACAAAAGAACCAGACTGCCGGGCGATGGTGGCGCACGCCTTTAATCCCAGCACTCGGGAGGCAGAGCCAGGCGGATCTCTGTGAGTTCGAGGCCAGCCTGGGCTACCAAGTGAGCTCCAGGAAAGGCGCAAAGCTACACAGAGAAACTCTGTCTCGAAAAACCAAAAAAAAAAAAAAAAAAAAAAAGAACCAGACTACTGTTAACTGTAATGCAAACACATTTTCCCCAGAGTAGTAGAAATTGACATGGTTAAGCCTCAACAGCTGTTAACTTTGAAAGGGGAACAGTAGGACTGTTTCTAGCTTCCAATATTAGGTCAATAATTTTGTTAATTTTCCCTAAAATTGTGGAATAATTTTAGAGTGGCAAATTCTGTGCTTTATTTCAGCACACTTAGGGCTCTGCTGCCAGGAAGTCTGATAGCTGCCAAAGCATGGGTGGGTTTGGGAATGAACATTCTCCTTCCTAAGGAACGCTAAGCACAGAGGTGATAGAAGCCAACACACTAATTAATTAACACTTAGCCAATAAAATGTAACATTAAGCGTATCCTTAGCTTGACATATTATAGTAGTCCATAAAACAATTGCTATATTGCATATAAATGTATATATACATCTTATATTTACATTTATACAGCATACATCTTTTCTGTAAGAAAAAAGTGAAACTGAAATTTCAATGACTTATAAGTCCTTCTTTTTCATCCTTGTGTGGATAAATTCCTTTAAAGAGGTTACAAACATAAATGTCCCAGATATACTCCTTGTCTTCAAATGTCTCATTTATCCTCTACAGGTATCCTAAGTTTTCATCCCCAAATACAAGTTTGCCAATGTAACTTACTGCAGTGAAGATGAGCACCTGGGTAGAGGTTCCTCAGGGCTCACACATGTCATTGTGTTTGTCTTGCCGAACTCCCAACAAAGTTCAATGGGGACAGGCAGCCTTCCTGTTTGTCTTTGTATGCCTAGCACAGAGTACAGAATAGGCATTTAATAACTGTTATTAAGTAGTTTGCATTTGACTTATCATCTTCTGTGATTGTTTTGAGATAAATTTTAACTGCAGTGAAGATGATATACAAATTGTGATTTATAGTTTTTCCTTCATTTCTGAGACTCCACTCCAATCCACTGAGATCCAGCAATAAACGATGTCCAGAACCAAACACTGTTAGGAAAGATACAAATCTCAAACTTTTTCATAGCATCTGCTGCAATTGCCCCAAGCCTCAGAAGCAAGTTTAATTTGTGTTCCTAGCAAGCAGGTAAAAGCCTGATGTGAGTAAGAGATAATAAGGATGGAAAAGAAGAGAGAAATGAAAAAAAATTCAAATCAAAGTTGATTGGCTATGCAAGATGGCTAACAGCCTATAACCACCAAGATCCTGTCAGGTTCCAGAATGCAGGAGAACACATAGATAAGGGGTGTGAGTGAGCAGAGGCATGGAGCCAGGTAGAGGTGTAAGAGCTGAAAAATCAAGTGCACATGGTGTATCTGAAACTTCCATGCTAAATCATTCAGAGAGTAAAGATGGAGACAGAATTAAGCCTAAGACCACCAAAGGGTCTCAGCAGAGTAAGAACTCCCACTAAGAAGGATCACCGGGTGCCAGAGTCCAGTTATAATTAACCTTGCTGTCTCAGCTTTGAAGGAAAGGTTCAATGTCAGTTTCCTAAAATCTCATTCTTCAGGTGCCAGAAGGCTTCTTACCTCTATGAACTCAATTTATCAAATAAAGTAGCATATGTAAAGTATATCAGTGGTGGTACCACAGTGCATATGCACAGATGCATTGTTTCTTCTTCTTCTTTTTTTTTTCTTTCTTTCTTTGTAGCCTTGGCTGTCCTGGAACTCACTCTGTAGACCAGGCTGTCCTTGAACTCAGAGATATGCCTGCCTCTGCCTCCACCACCTGAGATGCACTGTTGATATGTGTTAGGGCAAAATAATATCTGAATGAATAGGCTATGAGATGTACATGATTAGCATGTACAATACCCAAGACATGTGAAGATGAGTTGGTAGTGGAGGCTAGACAAAATTTATCTAGGAACTAGAACAGCAAAGACATTATGTAGCAGCAGTCATGAGATTTTGGAGAAGCTCTTGTGCTCAGTTTTTGTGATGTGTAGGTTAATTCTAGACTCCAGTACTATGGGGTAAAATTAAAAAAAATAGAACCACAGTTTTACAAATGAGAGTTACAGTGCCTGGTGAGAAAGCCAGGGAGATTTTGAGGGAAAAGCCAACATGATTGAGGAAAATGCTTCACCGTGGTCTGCACTTTTCCACCACATAGACTCACTGAAATGAATCTGAACAAGGGTTATAAAAACAGTAATTAAGCCCTACAAGTAAATTATTTTCTTATTTAGAATAAATGAGTTATAACAGAGGCAAGCAAACTTCCTTTTTATGGCTTTCATTTATGTGTTTACTGATTTACATCCTATGTCCTCTACAAAGGAGCTAAAATTATCTTGCTATGCATTTTTAGTGTTTTTATTTACTACCCAGAAGACCCCGGTTTCCCTGGAAATGAAACATATGTTAATTAAGTACTTTTGTCTCAAAATTGGACTTAAACTGTGTTTTTAGTATTTTATACATTTGGAGCTGAATATGACACACATTTGGGACAGAATATGACATTTGGCCTGATATATGACATATTTGGAGCTGAATAAATTATTGAAATTAAAAGATTAAATGTATTCAAATAATGATTATATATAAACTGTCTGTTAGGACATAAGATTCTAAGTAAAGGGACAGTGAGATAGCTTTTCACACAAAGGCATTTGAACTATTCTTCTGATTCATTTTTCTGCAAACTATTTTCAAAGTGATTACCAAAGGGATGCATGCATTTGCACACAGGCACATCACCTCAGAGAGTCAATTCAGTCTTACTCCACCCTTGCTAGATCTAAACCAGCTCCCAGTTCAGAAATTCATGGCCATCAACAGGACTGCAGTTGCAGAGCCCACTGCCCTTAAGATATATGTTTTTATGATGGAAAAAGATTGTGTTCCTTGCATTAATGGAAAAGGATCTCTAGCAAAGCCAATCATAGAACACAAGTCTATAGGTAACCCTATCCTGTAGTTCCCATTGAGAAAGTAACATAGTTCATATCAAGGAAGGAGAAAAGATCATAGCTTCATATATTTATTATAACTTACTTAGATCCCTACATAATTTAAAATGAGTTGTAAGAACATATTAAACTGCTAACAAGAGAGTGGACATTTAACAATGAAATTAAGGGTGGGGGCATAAGATAGAGTCAGGAAGAAGGCCATAAAAATACAATAAGACCTCTGCTGTGGGTGGGTTGGAGTTTGACTCTAAACTGTCTAGTAGCCCTCCATCTGCTAATGGCATTAGCCACTATTTGCCTAAGAGCATTTTTAAGGGAAATGGAAAAGTCAGGGTAAAGGGTGAAAATACAAGAATGTCTGGCCAACTCATTTTTCATTTGGCTTCCTGTAGGAATAGATCTTAACATATTCGGAACAGAGAACATGCTGAACTATGTGTCCTTAATACAGCCTTTCTCAGTACACTTCTGACACAGGATGTTCATGAATACCCAAAGGCACTGAGTTCAAAATCTAGGCTGGCTGGACTGGTCATCAGTAGAATTCCGTGAAGCTGTTCTACCTCTTCTTTCACAGACAACTCAACAGCTTTGTCTGTTCTTGCTGTCTCCATTTCTTGCTCCATCCTCACCCTTAAAACTGTTCTAACCTCCTCTACTTCAACCACATCACTGATGCTGTCTTGCTAAGGTTACAAACCACTTTTCAGCTTATATTTTACTTGGCCCCAGCAGCATTTGAAAGTTGACTACTGTCCCCATAAATTTCTCTGTGCTCTTGGTTTTCCTAGTGCTACACTTTGGTCGGTCCTCTTCTCTGCTCCTTCATCCGTGTGTTTCTGCTTCTCTTCTGTTGATCCTTCAATGCTGGTGTTCCTTTAGATATGAGGAAATGGGTCCAACAATATCATATACTAAAACTGCACACTAGCAACAAATAGAAGACACCTGCTACTTCTGAAGTCCACAGCATAGGATTTTATGTAGTTCTTGTTAACTGAACAACAGTAGTGGAGATAGGTGTGCTATGTTATCCTGATCAACTTCTAGTCCAAACTCCTCCTGCTGTCTTTTATTTAAGACCCGACAGAGTTAGAAGCTACATTTCCATGACTTGCCTCAAAGTCAAAATTTCAAATGTACTTTATGCTTTCACACTCAGTGATATGTATGTGAAAATTGAACTTTGACTTGTGTTATGTGGGCCAGGGACAGCAATGCTGAGATATCCATGGCTCTGGAGATAACAGCTGTGGTAGGGCTTTCTGCTATGCCCATATGTCTGTGAATTATTTCAGTGGCAGCCTCATTGCTCCATATAAGATATGTTTCAGGGAAGTTCTAGTTATTCCTACATGCCCTACAACCAAGCATGAGGATCCCGAAGTCCATTTCCATTGCTACGATGCTAGCACCTTCTTACCTCTGAATAAGACAAAAGTTAGAGCATGTCTGTCACTTTGCCAAAGGAGCTGGAGGTTATAGTTATGGCCTCACTTGTTCTACCTTCTCCATTCCTAGGCCCTTGGATTGGTGGCTTTCTCAGAATTCTGGTCACAGCTCATGCTTGGGATACTTTCCCAGACTTACTCATTTGAAGAGGTGGAGTGATGTGACACTTTACACCACAGCTGAGAAGCACTTCTGCCAAGACTGAAAGGCCTTATGAGTAGAATTTCCCTGGAAGTATGTGACTATGGGAATCCCAGAGATTACCAAATGTGCAAAGGCAGAGAACAGTTATATTGCAATAACAGTTATTAAGAGCCTACTATGTGATCTAGATGGTCCATGAGGTGATTTGCAAGCAACCATCCTCTTCAGTCTTTCAGGAGCTCTGTAATGACAGTAATAGAGGAATCTCATCTCTGGTTAATTATGCAGGACCTGAGGTTTTCTGGATAATCAGCTAGCAATTTTTTAGGCATGCTATTAAAGTACCATTTAAACATTTATTTTTATAATATAGTATTATTTGTCTGCATATACCTGAATAAAGAAAGCAGTTTGAGAAAAAGAGAATAGCAAAAATGTTATACACTGTCTTTCCATTATTAATGCTGGCTTAAAAGCTTGAGATTGGCAAGTCCTACATTAGCTTAATTCATACGATATCTTTTCTTACTGTCCACTTCCTCACTTTAGTTTTATACCAGTGCTGCAGAGACATCTGAAAGGGTACTTCCACCCCACTTTAGTCCCAGGAAATAGAACTGCTATGAATTATTGATAGTGTTGCCTTTCTAGTGCTTTAATTTCACTTCTTTGTTTCAGTCAAGGATATTAGATGGCATTTTTTTCTATCATCCTAGGAGCTCACTTGCCCACTTTCTACAGGCAATACTGACTTGAGTTGGAGAGGAGACAGTGCTGCTGGTTTGTTTCCACAGATGCTGAATTCTCTTTACAGTCTACACTATGGCTTTGCTGAATGATAGGTTAATGGGGCAGTTTTCACACTGAGTTTCTCATAGCCCTTGGAATGCTCCTGAAATGCTTGAGGGCAGTGAAGCCTATGGTGGATGGGATTTCTGTGCATACACACACACACACACACACACACACACACACACACACACACACACACACAAGCCATTCTCTTCTGTCAGAGAAAAGCACTGTGCCAAAGAGCATGAAGCTTTCATTTAAAATGTTGGAAAAAGAGATCTTTTCTGTCAAAGGCTTGAAAATCCTGAATTAATACAACAAATACATGAGTGGGTGTTTGTATGTCTGTTGAGACACCAAGGAAAATGTCCTAGGACTTGATATGTCCACATTAACAGTCATACACTATTCACAGGAGATGGTGGCATGTCCAAGACTGGGCGTGCAGGATGAACTTGATCCCCCTGCCACGCTGTAAGAATTACTCTGGACACCAAGCAAAGCCAGTCACTGTGTTTATTTCTATCCTGTATAAACTCAGTCATAAGAAACATAAGAAAATTGGAGGAGCTGTTAAAACTAAATGAACCAATTGCAATCTTGCTTCCCAGGCTTAGGACCTTATTTTTTTTTTTTTTTTTGCTTTCAAAGATTATTTCAAAAATAAGGTTTTTGTTTCATGTGCTATAAAATCAAAGTTGAGTCCATACTCAGGGTTTCTTTCTGCATGTTGATGGTATAGGACCTAGAATACCCTCCAAGGCATGGGAGCTATAGACCTGAAGAAAGCATACAGGTGACAAAGACTCATTCTTTCAATATGTTATTATCTAGTACTGACATTATTATTTAATAATAAGACTGAGTCTTAGAACTTGCATACTAGTGTCAGGGAGGCATATCAAGAACACATAAGCAATTACACATATGTAGCAATTTACAAATGTCATTGCTATGACACACTGTGGAGGCAGGGCCTGTCCATACTGACCCTGGAAGGTCAGTAGCCTGAGCACATTTTCAAAGGCCACATCTGGCTGCTTTACTGTTGCCAAGGCCATGAATGTATGGCACTTACTGTATCTGATGGCTAAATATGTACCATCTGCCACAAAGAATTATAGAGAATGTTGTGGAACTCCAATGGCCTGATGGTCGATGACTGCCTGAATGGTAACACACACACACACACACACACACACACACACACACACACACACACACACACACACTCTAAAATAATAATGATAATAAAAACATAGCACTGCTAATTTATTAGACAAGAGATCTTTCCTTGGTCATTTGATATGCACCAGCACTGTGTTTTATTTATTCATAATGCAAAGAAGGTGCTTAGAAATCATTCATGTAAGATCATTATGATTTTTACTTCCATGAAAAATTCTTTTCACAACATGTATCATTCTCATCAAATATATAAGAAATACATTCATAATGAAACCCCTTTTTCTGTTGCTACTGTGTCATAAAGCCAACATGATTTTGGTAAAAAAATAAAAAGCCTTACAAAAATTAGTTTCATTTTTAAAAACTCTACATAAGACATTTAAAAGCACATTTAAACCAGGTGGTGGTGGCACACACCTTTAATCCCAGCACTTGGAAGGCAGAGGCAAGTCGATCTCTGTGAGTTCAAGGCCAGCCTGGTTTTCAGAGTGAGTTTCAGGGCAGGCTCCAAAGCTACACAGAGAAACTCTGTCTCAAAAAACAAACAAACAAAAAACATTTAAAATATATTGCAGTGAAAGGAGACATATGACCACCAAGTAATATGACTTCTGTCAACAGGTTTTTTCCAAATCTTTTTCAATTTTTTCAAACTTGGATTTTGAACTTTCTGAAGATCCTATCAAAGGATAGTATTTCTTGAAGAGAAATACCTGAAATGCATGTATGTGTGAATACATTCAGATTTATAACAGGAGTATTTGACTTCAGTCTCTCTCAGGTACATAGAATTCATCTCTCCATCCAATGATCCATTCACCATTTATAGAGTCTACTGCACTAATGGATAAGATAGGAAGGCACCGAGCAATGTGTGCTGGCTGTGATGTCCACTCAACTGTGCATGCTGCCCATGCCCCTTTCTTTCTCTGCATAGTTACGGCAGCAGTTCTTTAGAATGCAATAATTGGAGAAATGTGGCTAAGGAGCCCAAAATACAGAGAACTTGAAATTATTCAGTCAGTGTGAAAAAAACTGACAAATCAGAAAAAAAAAAATCACATGAGATGGTCATTAAGTAAATCATAGGAAACCAATGAAAACAAGTAAGAAACATTACACCCCCAGTAAAGCTCAGCAAGATACCAACTACAGCTTAAGAGCTCACTAAAATCTCCACCTACAAGATTCAAGTATTGCTCAAAATAGCAAGAAATGTAGAAGCTTAACTAAGTAGAAATTTATTGAGAGGTACAGAGGACCCAAGCTAAGCAAACTGCAAACTTGAGTGGAGGCACTTAAAGACTTGAAAAAAAGTAGTGAACATTTTTCTCTTGATAAGATTATTAAACACACTGTGGTTTCAATAGGAAATGCCCCTTGGCCCCCCAGGATCATGTTTTAAAGTCCAGATCTCCAGCTGGTGGCCCTATGTTGGGAAATTCTGAAAACTTTAGGAGTAACTTACAGCCTACCTGGAGGAAGTAGATCCCTGGGGTGGATTCTTCTTCAGGGGCACCTTGTCCTTGGCTCCTTTCTGTCACCCTGTCTGCTTTTTGTCCATAATGTGATGAAGAAGCTCCCAAGTCACATGCTTCTGACACCAAGATGATCTGCCCACATGTATGGGACCCAGAAACCCTGGCCTGAGACCTCTGCCATCAGGACCCAAAAGAACCCTCCCCTCTTTCGAAGGTTTCCATCAAGTGTTTTGCCACAGTAGCTAACACAGAACGTGAGTTTTCTCTCAACAGGTGTAATATGTAACAGGGAATGTGACAGCAATGGTTAAAATTCTGCTGAGACTAGGAAACCATACAACATTCAAAAGTAAAGTCGTTGAAGGAAGTAGGGAGACGGCTGAATTAAAATGTGCTCTAAAGCTATAATGTTGGTACTAGCTTAGAGAGCAGAGATTCCATTGCAGCCAAGCAGAATGTCTAGGAAAACATTAGGTGCAGGTGCCAGTTTAGAATGTGCTGGAAATTCTGTTTGAAGCATGTGGGGAAAGCTAAGCTATTCAGTAAAAAGTACTGGAGAAAATGTCTAACTATTAAAAATTAGGAGCTATTTTATATAACTCCACAAAGGCTAAAGAAGTTCTTTTAAAAAATTCTTTATTGTGTAAAGGAGAGGGGAGGCAGGGAAGTCTCAGAGTGCTGTGAGACACACATCATTGCACACATGTGGTGGTTAGAGGACAATTTTTAGGCGTCATTTTCTCCTTTTATAAATGTGTGGATTCCAGGGATTGAACTTAGGTTGTCTGGCTTGACAGAAAAGTGCCTTTATCTACTTAGCCATCTTGCTGGCCCTGAAGTTGTAAATATAAAGGATAAAACCATATTTTAAAGGTATTACATTTTGAACACAGGCATTTACTTTTACTCCTACATAAACTCCACTTACTAGGAAAAAGGATTTTCTTGAAACACCTATAAGGTCCAAGAATGGGATAGAAAGTTACAGCAACCATGAAAACTGGGAAGCAGGTGGACGAATATGAGGTAGACTTGAGCTGCACAGCTGTGTAACAGAGTTAATACAGTGGGAGTCCAACAAGACTCAGACAGTGGGACACAGGCATGAAGGGAGGGCTAAAAATAAGACTTATTCCAAATTTGAATAGTAAGCACTTATCCTACAGACTTTACTAGCAAGCTGCTGGGGATCCCAGAGGAAATCAAAACTTTATGCCCTGGAGATGGTCCCATGGGCACAGTGGAGGATAATATAGGACCAAAAAGAAATTCAGTGGGAGTGAATCATTGAATGTGGACATCTTGCATTACTCAGCTTTCCATTACTATAGCAAAGCATCAGAAATGATCACCTTATAAAGGGTAAAGGTTTATTTGGCTCACAGTTTGGAGGTTCTGTCCATGACTGATTTGTACCATTATTTGTGGCCTGTGATCAAGGAAAAGATGAGAGTCCCACAAGCCCTTCCAGGTTATCCCCCAACAACCTACTGTAGCATGAATCTTAAAGAGTCTTATTAATTAAAACAAACCCGGGGCCAGTTATTGGGGTAAACACTGGAAGGTCAGAGAGACAGAATAAGCCACAGCTATCTCACCTCACTGGATCCTCAGCTGGTCTTGTTTCCTCAGACTGGATGCCCTGAGCCCTCATCCAGAATGGGTCTCAGCTGAACTGCTGCTAGAAGCCTGAAAGCTTAACCAGCCACATGCTTCTCCAGGCCAAAGGCTTCTCCAGGCCAAAGGCTTCTCCAGGCCAAAGGCTTCTCCAGGCCAAAGGCCTCTAGTTTCTGGTCCTCACGCCTTATATACCTTTCTGCTTTCTACCACCACTCCCTGGGATTAAGGCTCGCTTTCTGGGATTAAAGGCGTGGGTCACCATACTTGGGTGTATCCTTGAACACATGAATTTCTGCCTCTGGAATGCTAGGATTAAAGGCGTATGCTACCACTGCCTAACCTCTATGTTTAATATTGTGGCTGTCCTGTTCTCTGACCCCAGATAAGTTTATTAGCATACACAATATTTTGGGGAACACAATACCCCCACAACCTACTGATCTCCCAGTAAGCTCCTTCTCAAAGACCCCACTGTATCCTGCTGTCACCAACTTCAGGGGAAGTCTTTACTGTATGGACCTCTGGGGGATACTTAAGATCTAATGTGCACCAAGTCTGTGTTAGTCGGGGTTTCTGTTGCTGTGATTATACACTGACCAAAGTCAAACTGGGGAGGAAAGGGTTTATTTCATCTTACAACTTGTAGTTCACCATCCAGGGAGATCAGGGCAGAAACCTGGAGGCCAGAACTGATGTGGAGGCCATGGAGGAGTGCCACTTACTAGCTTGCTCAGCCTGCTTCTTTATACAACCCAGGACCACTTGCCCAGTAGTGGCCCTACCCACAGTGAGCTGGGCACTCTCACATCAGTCACCAATCAAGAAATCAAGAAAATGCACAGTAGCCTAGCCTGCAGGCTAATCTGGGGGTGGGGGAGTAGACGGGGGTGCGGGGTGTTTTCTTTACTGAGGTTCTTCTTCCCAAATCACTCTAACTTGTGTCAAGTTGACGTAAAACCAGCCAGCACAAGGCTTTAACCTTCACAGACTCCCAGGACAGCATGGCCAGCTTATGCCCTGTGGGCAGGAATATCGGGTGTGTTTTTCCTGTAGAATATAACAGATCGAAGAGAAAAGGTGTTCAAAGACCAAGAGCAGACTCACCATGGAAGCAGTTTATTTGGCTTATTCAACACAGAAAGAAGTTATTCAACACAGAAAGAAGCAGAACTTAGGGACAAGCCAGTAGATAAGTCCACTTTAGGTTGGAGGAGGTGGGAGTCTCATACAAAACTGTCTGTTAAAAATTTTAAATCTCCCCTCAGATGAGTTGTTGCTGTTGAGAAACTACTGGCCCAGACATTGACCCCTGGCTTCACTGGCACTGACCAGCTTAGTAGGGCCAGCATCCAAGGAAGCACAATGTAAACTTAAGGCCTCCCATTGTTCATGTGTATCTGTCAATGCACAATAAATGATCTTAATTCCTACATTGCTGTGAATATGGAGACTATTTCCATCCAAATTGCTCTTCAGTTTTTAAATAAATGTGTTGTGCTCCCTTCTGGGAAGAAAAGATGTGTCTTCCTTATTCTGTAAAAAGTGGACCGGCAAGATGGTTTAGTGGGCACAGGTGCTTGCTGCTGTGCCTGGTGATGGGAGTAAGAGGAAAGAACTGGCTCCCAGGGGCTGTGCTCTGAGCTCTACTAGCACAGTGCCATGGCACAAATACATGTGGACAAATAAATAAGTATAAAACAGAAATTAAACCTAATGGATGTGCCTATCCTGTTTTATCCAACTTCCCCTGGGCCTTGTCCCACCAGTCACCATCCCTTTGTCCTTCCCGCTCAATCATCCCCCTGAGCTGAGGGCATGAACAGAGGCTGCAAAGTGCCACTTATATTTCCCTCCAGGTGCTGGAAGTGCTGCTAGAAGACTGGCCACTGTCATCACCCTCCTGAGGAATGGCCTCAATAGAGCAGGCTCCTGAGTAAAGGCTACACCCCTTCTCTGCACAGCATCGTTTGTCTGGTTAATATAGGAGGTAAAGACACAAAGACACAACCCTTTCACCTTATACTGGACAACCCTGAAGGGTCCTTCTGGCTTCAAGAGCTTCATGTTGGATAAGCTGCTCAGTATCGCCGCCATCCAGTTCTGTCTTGTTTTCTTACCTCCCAGGAGATGTTAAACCAGAGCTTTGATTAACATGCTAATCTCTGTCTCAGAGTTTGTATCCCAGGATATCCTCCCAATGATAGTATGCCTGGGTAATGTGGACATTTCATCATCTGTTAGGTAGAACCAAACTGCTCTAAAAACAAGTCCTGTAATCTCATCAACAACACAGAAAAAAAAAAATGTCTCTTTGCCTATACCTTAACTGCCACTATAAGATATTTATATTTAAGTTTACATTTAAGTAAATTTTGGGGAAAATTTGTTTAGAACCTACTACTGATACTTCTGACCAGTACAATTCCTAACTACTGTGTTCTAAATATGTACACCCACAGATAAATGGATCTCTCACCCCTCATCAAAGAAGCTTTTTGCAGCAGATAGAAACTCTTACAGAGATCCACACAAGTGTTCAAAACACAGAGAACAATTGACCTGGGGTACCCATCCCCAGTGAATACATCCACAATGCAATCCATACACCTCAGGCCCAAGGAACATCTCAGAAGAAGAGGTGGAAAGATTGTAAGGCTGGAGGACCAAGAATGCTGTGAGACAGTGTCTTCTGTGTATAACAAGGACCTGTAGCCATAAAACCTCAACAATATGTCCACCTAAGCAAGGCCTACATCGTCAACACTAGTTGACATGTTAACATGGATGGGGAAATCTCTCAAGGCCCCACCCCAAATAAAGAGCAATGGGCAAGTAATGGCAGTTGAGAGTGAGAAAATCCATCTTCTCCAAGGATAAGCCTGTGAAATGTCATTCAATCCCAAGTGGTCTACCTTAAACACATATACATATAAGCAATACTAAATGGACTTACCAGTTCTATTTATAAATTATAATTTATAAAACTTGATTTTTTAATTTACAAAATTTATAATTAAAGAGAGGTCATGAATTTGAGGGGGAGGGATGGGAACATGGGAGAGATTGGAAGGGAAGTGGTAAAAATGATGCACATTGAGTTCTCATGGATGAAATTCTATAAAACAAAATTTAAATTATTGAAAGTGTTATAAGGGCTGGAGAGATGGCCTGGAAGGTAAAGGTACTTGCTATCAAGCTTAATGATCTGTGTCCAGTCCTCAGTGCCAATACTGTAGGAGAGAACCAACTCATTCACATTTTCCTCTAATCTCCACACATGCTCGCTCACTATCTCTCTCTCTCTTTCTCTCTCTCTCTCTCTCTCTCTCTCTCTCTCTCTCTCTCTCTCTCTCACACACACACACACACACACACACACACACACACACACACACACACATAATAAATACTATCTCATTCTTTCTTTGAATTTTAACATAAAACTGTGAACATTTTCAGATATTTATTGGCACTATTTATATTTATTTTTATGTACTCACGTTTTTTGTCCATTTTTCTATTGCACTAACATCTTATATATTGGTTTAAAGTAGTCTGTATAAGAAGAATATTCCAAATAAGTTTTCCATTTTGCTTCTTGTTTGTTTAAGACTTTCTTTTGGTCATTCAAAACCTGAACAATTTTATATAAACATTACCAGCAGCTCTTTGTTTCAATCATGCTTTTCTAAGATTTGCAAATTTGCTAACATTTTCTTAAGAATGTAGTTGAAATGCTGTCACTCTCACAGTGATCTACCCAAGTGCATTCTCAGTGTACATGCCTTCGGTGTGTCTCCTCTTTTGTGGACAGCACTTTGCGTGTTACATTCTACCATATAGCCATCTTTATTCTCCACACTTCCCTATTTGACACAAGTCCCCAAGAGAGCAAATTTCGTTTTAAGTATCTATGTATGCATTCAAGCACCTAGAATATGCCATGCATAAAATGCCTTCTTAGTGAATTGATCACCTATACCATTTGACGATGTGGGTCTCTTTCATATGTATATATGCATACATATATACATATGTGGATATGTATGTAGATGTGGAATGTATGGGATAGGGTAAGCATCCTTTTAATTAGCATACATTTATGTGAAATTTCATGACAATTTTGTTTTTCCCTAGAACTCGTAGATCAACAGTCTCCGAACCTAACTATACGTTAAACGCCAGCTGCAAGAGCAGCACGGGGAGAGTGAAGTTTCATGGCTTGTGAACAGTGGTCAGGATATTCCTTAACAGCCAGGTCAGGCAAGGAGGTTCTTAGTGACAATAGTGGCATGTGTGGAACCATGACACAATGTGGCCATCCTCACCACAATGGAAACAACAAGGCCTTTAAACCTTCCAACAACCAGTCATGATGTCCTTATCTGGCCATCTGACTAGCAATCAGGAAGGTATTGATGGATGGTGAGGAGCTGGTGTAAAGCAGCTACCTCAACACACTGCATTATCAGCACAGATAGATTTCCTGCATTCCTTTGCCCACCTGTCCTTGTCTTGGATTTGTGCATTCTAATCTTTTTGCTCTTGTTCTATCTTGAACCTACTCAAATATGGTTTTCATCCCACAAAACTTCTCTTATGGTCATCACCATTGCTAAAGTGCAATGATCACTCCTAAGTTCTCTCTTCCCCTGACCACCAGCAGGTTTGTGGACATCCTTTATTCCCTGCAGACTGTATGGGCTTTCAGGATACCACACTCTCCTAGTTTTCTGCAGAGTTCAATGGATGGTTCTTCTGATTCTTCCTCACCTTTTTGAGCTCTTCACATTAGTGTACCTCAAAATGTAGTCACAGAACCCCCATTCTTTCTATCTTTATTTTCATGATGATGCCAGCCAGTCTTACAGTGTTCAATACTGGTCTGTTTGCTAAAAGACTCTGAATTTTGTTTCCTCTTGCCAGACTTGTAAATCCCACCCCAAGTCAACATCTCACCTGGATGGCTAACAGCATCTTAAGCTTGGTATCCCAAAACTGAAATTCTCATCTTCCCCCAGAACCTGCCCCTGTCCCTACCTCTCCTTGTCAGTAAGTAACAACTCCATCCAGCTACTTACTCAAACCAAATACTGGCTATCATCCTCACACCTCTCCTTTTCTCACACTTGTGTGCACTCTATGAGCAAATCTACTTACAGTCCTTTAGATGCATTCAGAGCCTGGCCATTTCTCCTCTGCTACTACCACATGGAGCAGCTTACTGAGTTCTCTTGCTTTCTATCTCCTTGGAAGTAGTAGATTGTGAGCTCCAGGGCTCACATGTAGAATAAAGAAAAAGTGTATATAAAGAACTTAGTCGACAGTCGGTGCTCATTAAATGTTAGGTTTGGCTACAATTTTGGCCTTTGTTTTCAAGAAAATTTAAAGATTTGATAAGTAAAATTGAAGTCATCAACTGTTTGTCACAAAAATTGAATTTTATTCAATAAGTGTGGGTGGTTTGAATGAGAATGGCCCCATATGTTCATATACTTGAATTTTTGGCCCCTAGTTGGTGGAACTGTTTTGAAAGGATTAGATGCAGTCTTGTTGGAGGGCGTGTGTCACTGGAGGAGGGCTTCAAGGTTTCAAAAGCTCAGTCATTCCCAGTTAGCTCTCTACCTCATGCCTGTGGATCAGATGTGAGCGCTCGCTGCTGCCCCAGCACCATACCATCTGCCTGCTGCCATTCTTCCCACCATGGTAATCATGGACTCCACTCCTCTAGAGCAGTGATCTCCAAAGTAAAATGTTTTTTTGTAAGTTACCTTGGCCATTGTGTTTAATAACAGCAAGAGGAAAGTAACTAAGAATGTGAAATTTTCACTTTTAAGATTTTAATTAGATGAGTAAAAGAAATGAAGTCTGTAACTGTTGATGATTTAGCCCATGTGGGATAGCAAAATTAACCTCACCCAGCAAAAGTCACAAGTAAGAGCCGGGTGGGTGGAGCTCAAAGCGTAACGGCAATTTGAGTCATTAGAATTCCCTGGTTAAGAGTCATTTTCAGACAATCCGTTTTGCCCAGAAAATAGTTTTTAATCCAAGCTTTAATTCAGTGTGAGATTGCACTGCACCGTACAATACAGGTGTGTTTCACAGCAAGGAGTAATTTCAGGGATGTGAGGAACTGTTTCCTCTGTAACAGCTGGGCTCATGCCATCACTTGTATACAAACAACAGCCTCATTATTGTGGGGGATGGGTGTCAGTTGGTAAAGTGCTTGCCTGCAGGCGTGAGGACTTGAGTTTCATTCCTAGAACCCATGTGAGAAAAATGCTGATCATGGTGTTCATGCTAGTAATCCCAGTGCTGGAGAGGCAGAGACTGGGGCTCACTGGCCAGCCCAGCCTGTCTGGCAAGTTCCAGGCCTCTCACAGACCTTGTCTCAAAAAAAAAAAAAAGTATATAGCATCTGAGGAACAATACTGAGTTGTTCTCTAGCCTCCATACATGCTCACATGTACACACACACACACACACACACACACACATCACTATACAGAATCACTGCATCTATCACTTTTCTCATTGCTATGACAAAATCAACTTTAGATAGGGTTCATTTTGGCTCAGAGTTGAGGGTGCAATCTGTCATGGTGGAGAAGATTTGCTGGCAGGAACTTGAAGCAGCAGGTGACTCTGCATCAACAGTCAAGAAGCAAAGAGAATGAATTCTTGCATTCGGCTAGCTTTCTCCTTTCTATGCATTCTGGGGTCCTAGTCCATGGAATGATGTCACCCACATTCAGGGTGGGACTTTCTGCCTCAGCATGATTTAGATAATACCTCAGACATGCCCAGAAGCTGTCTCTTCTAGATTCTGCCAAGTTCACAATATTAACCATCACAGCTACTGAATCGGTTATCCCAAATAATAGGAGAGGACTCTGGAAAATCCTTAACACTGTTGTCTGAGGTCTCCATGGTACATGAGAAAGGCCTGAACTGTACAGTAAGTGATCCATTTAATGCATAAATTAAATCATATACGTTGCTATTGAGTTAGGATAACCACTGCTCTAAATACGCAGAAAAAAATGTTTTCAGAACAATTAGATTATTTCATGCAATGCAATAATGTATATGGTAAGAACTATATTTAATAGATAGGAAAATGGGTCATCTAGTTTTATTTAGTGTTTTAAGGAAATCCTGTCTATTCTTTGTCAGTAATGTTCTCCCTATATATAGCATGTATATATACCTACACACACACACACAAGTCTATCATATACTTTGTAATAAAAAGAATGGTGAATTACTTTTACTATTAACCACTTTGTAAAAATATTTTGAAACTTAAAAGAGCTAGGTAATAATGACCTTGAAGTGTTTCTTTTAGGGTAGGGAGAATGATCTTAATATGAAGTAAGTTACTTAAATTATTACCTTTTCTTTGTAACCTTATATTGTACTTGGTAGAATTCTTAGAACAGCATATACAATGTAAGCAATTTGTTTATCATAGTTAATTTTTGTTATATAGAATAATGTCCTTCATTGTGACATTATATGCAAAAGTTGCATTGCAAATGTGTGAACTCCCTTTCTTACCTCTTAGGGGATCTTTTAGTAACTCTGTGTTACTGTAAATGCTCATTTCTGTTTGTTTCTGTTTTTAGGAAAGCCTGGCTAAGCAAGGTTGGGAGTCCTAGTTCCCGCATCGACCGGACAGACTTTTCTAATGAAAAAACCATCTCTAAACTGGAATACTCTAATTTTAGTGTTCGATATTAATGGGAGAAAAATAACAATTGTAAAGTTACATTGCCGGAAATAAAACTCGTTCTTAAATTTGTAGTAGTAGGATTAAAAATGGGAACTTTCTGTTCTGGAAACCTCAGAATTATATGTTACTAAAATATCTGAAACTGAAAAACTTTTACCTACCTATGTTTTTAGCAAGAAGAAACCAAATATTATAAAATAAAATGTTGTATCAGATATGATCATTCAAGTGAAGTATTGTCTTATGGAGTCATTAATTTCAGGAAACATTACAGTATACATGTTATTCGGATAGACATGAAATAAAGTTAGCTATCTAAAATTATCTTTAGGTACTGTTGGCTAATAGGGTGAATTTTAATGTCCTCTGAATAATAAGTTACTATTAGAGTTGAGTAATTTGTATTGCCATTGAAGTCTTAAAAATGGTTAAAATAACTGTGTGTGATGATCACTGTAGCCAGAAAGTAACAGCAATAGAGTTAGTGTGCAGAATTCTGGTAAACCCAGGCCTGAGTCAGGACTAAGCTAGAGCTACTTGGCATGTTTGTCCTCATTGTTCTGTAGAGTGGAGAGGCAGGCTGGGTGACAGCAGCTAGAAGAGCTTGTTTCAGTATAGCAAGCTTCAAGACTTGTATCTACTCCCTCCAGCTGCAATCATATGACTAAAAACACTGGGAGTCTAAATAAGTCACCTAAACTTGGACTATCAATTGGGGGTCTTCAAATGATAATAAGGCAACATAATATTTGAAGATAAGGGTTAATTTCTACCATGGAATTGTAATATTGAATAGGAAAGACCTTTAACAGAAAATACTGTTTCAAATGTGTATATAATACACATATTCTTCAATGATTTCTATATTGGTCTTTTGAGACAGAGTTTTTCTGCATTGCTCTGGCTGTCCTAGAACTCGCTCTGTAGACCTCAACTCACAGAGATCCACCTGCCTGTGCCTCCCAAGTGCTAGGATTAAAGGCATATGTACCACTACCCAGCAATTTTATTTATTTTTATTGCATGTGTGCATGTGCATTGTGTGTGAATGCAGAAATGCTTGTTCCATGATGTGTATAGAGGTCAGAGGACAATTTTTCATAAGCCATTTCTCTCCTTCTACCTTGTATGTGTGTCCTAAGCTGTCAGGATCATGTAACAAGTGCTTTTATCACTGTGGTCCTGATTTTCACATTTTTATAATGGAAGCCTCCATTAAAACAGAACTTTATGTAGAATTGAACACATAAAAGAAGTTGGTTGCTGTGTTTTGTTGTTGTTGTTTAGCACATCTGGTATGATTGAAATGGAATGGAGAGGCCCCTTGAGTTTGGCCTCTCCTTCCTTGATTTTTGGTCTATTTCAAATCCCTTGGAAATGCAGGCTGGAAACTACCATCCTATCCATGTAGCAGATTCCACTGCTATATGTAGTCTGAGTCATGTGCCTTAGACTGTGCCCCCAAGTCTCTTCTACCTGCTGCATGGTGCGAACTGAGAAAAAGGAGCAGAGGTGGGACGTCTCATTCGTAGAGGAGTAGAAGTTCATTCCATGGATTGTAATAACATATCATGTGTACATAAGACAGTGCAATGCTGGGAAATGACTTTTTATATAACCTAAAAAGAAAGAAACATTCCTATTATTTGAGACTATCATGATGACAAGCAGTATATTTATTGGGTAGTTTAATTTTATTCTGTTCTATTTCCCTACTCCATGTGAAGGAAAGCAGACATGATTTTGTGTTCCCTTTCATTGGGGAGGGTTTTGATGCCAGGTGCATCTGATGACTTTTCTTCTAAGGTTTCATTTTAAGAGAGCATTGCCAGTGGTGGCGCACGCCTTTGATCCCACCACTCAAGAGGCAGAAGCAGGCGGATCTCTGAGTTCAAAGCCAGCCTGGTCTATAGAGTGAGTTCCAGTAAAGCCAGAGCTACACAAAGAAACCCTATCTTGAAAAACAAAATGATGAGGTGGGGGGGGGGACATTGTACTGTGGGTGTGGACAAAAATACATACTGGGTCTTCACTGGGTAAAAGAGAAGCAGCAATGTTGAGACCTAAGGGAGCAAAGGATTATCTCAGATTTTGGAAACAGCCAAGAAGCTGCACTTTTCCCATGTCATGAAAACCTGTACCTTTCTTCCAGAAGCCCCTCTAGGGAGATCAGTAGGATGCAATAGGCACTTTTGGCCCTACCAAGATTCTTATCCCCAAAGTACTGCAAAGCATCTACAATCACTGAAGTGGCTTAGGTTGTAGTCACAGTAAATGACAGACACTTGAGACCAGAGAGGTCAACCTGGGACACTTTCTTATCTAAGGCCCCTTACGTGTTCCTTCTGAGAAAGAAGGCAACACACATGGAAACAGACTTAACTTCCCAGCTCACAGACAGCAGTAGAAAGAGGAAGATAGATATGTCTCCCCGTTCATGTTTGGAATAAAGATCTGTATTTCTCTGTACGTATGAAGGCTCAGTGGTGTAAAAAATATGTATATATGATATGTGACATTTTACATAAGTCCTTTAGTAGTTCTCTTAACTCTTAAAATAATTACACCTTGCTGAAGCAATCTTCTATCTGCACAAAGTAAATCATACTAATGATTAATAAATAAATAAATAAGTAACCTCTACTAGTGAGTAGAGATGCTGTAGGTAATGATTGAAAAATAGGTGTATAAGAATGGGTAGAAAGCAAGGTAAATAGGATAAAGCAATATACAAATGTGTTACAGAAACCAGATAAAACACCTTAAATTTTAATTTGTTGAATTTCATATTTAATCTATACAAGGATTTTTCATTTATATACAGTATTCCAGATGTTATAATAAGAAAGGATTATGTCAGATTAGACATTTTAAAAACCTAGAAAAATTTAAGGGGAAGATACTTAATTCAAAGACTATCGACTGGTGCCTCAACACTCCTCATACCCACTCTGCCTGCCCTTGAAGCAACCAGAATCCCAAGCAGCATGACTGACAAAATCATTTTTCATATTTATATAAAAGTTCCTATCTTTTTAAAAACTCAGTCAAGAGGCTGCTGCACTCTTTGGAGGATCTAGGTTCAATTCTCAGCACAGACATAGTGACTCACAACTGTCTGTAATTCCATTTCAGGGACATACAGGCAAAACAATGCAGACAAAACACTCAAATACGTAAAACAAGGAAAGCTCAGCAGGACTTGTTGACAGGAGAGGGAGTATGGTAGAGAATACCTCTTATGCAGCAAGAGATACCCCAGGAACAGAAGAAGAAAGCTCTCGGCTGTTTCTATCAGGAGGGGCATGAACCCAGGGTTCATCTAAAAGTAGCAGGTGTGCTATGAAGGCTGGCAACAATGCCCATTAATATGATTTTGTTGGAATCTGCTGGCCATTATGACTTTTTAAAAATATAATTTTATTCTCCCTTCCCATTCCTCACTCTAAACCCTTGCATGTATGTCCCCCCACTCTCTTTTAAATCCATGACCATTTTTTTTTTCATTAATTGATGTTACATAAAACATGTTATGACTTTTTTGGAAATATATGTGTTACAAATATGGTTTATACAGTAAGTCTTGCCATGACTATGGATACAGGTATCAGAAAATGTTCACCCTTCTGTAAAAAGAAAGACTTCACTTGAGGAACTAAACACAGCATATCAGAGACTTTGAGTGGTTCAGGAGGCCTGCATTCTGGGCCCAATCCAACCACTACTTAGCAGTGTCCTGGGATCCTCAGCTGCAGAGTCTAGAAGTTAGATCCTTCCCAGATGCAGGTGAGCCAGAGGACATCCAGGGGTGATGACAGGAAGCCAGAGAAAGTCATGAAAAAGATGTGGGTTGGTTCTTAGCCTCTGGTGCTGATCCAGCCAGAGCAGAGCCACCCCTCAACCCATCCATGTATTAGGATTGCCCTGGACATTTTGTAAGCCAAATCCTGGGCCTGGGGTGCAGCTCAGGTAGAGCACTTGCCCAGCATGTGCAGGCCTGAAACAGTACCCCAGAGAAGCAAACAAAACCAAAACAACCAAGACCCCAGGTTTAGTAACTTGGGAGTTTTCTAAGTGTTGCTCTGATTGCCTCTGTCAGGCTGACATAGTATGTAAACTGAACCATAAGCCATTTGTATTCAGAATACACATGCTATGCAGAAAGCACTATAGCAAACAAATTCTTACTTCTTATAGTAGCCACCGTAAAGATTCATGTCTCCAAGTTTGTTTTTATGTTATCTCTTATTTCTGTTTTTATCTTAACAAAGATGGAAATTATGCAAGAAGAAATACAAATATGTAATTAGTGGTTAATTTTTAAATGTTTTTTAAATTTATAAATGTTTATACATTTATAAATGTCATAGCAATTCCTAATTTTAGATCTTGGATAGGAGATAGCTTTTTCTTAATTAATTCACAGGTCTCTGTCGGGGAATGTTGATTTTGTTTGTTTGTTTGTTTTATTCCTCATGTGTGCTAGGTAAACTCTACCACTGAACCCTACCTCTGGCTATGGTTTGTGACCGACAATAAAACCAAGTTCTGATGATTTTTTTTAAATTAAGATTAAAAAGTCTAGTTCTTATGTGAGCAGGCTTTCAACAGGAAGTGGTTTATTTTCCCCTTTTCAGGGAATCTGGATTATCCTTTCTCTTCTGAAAAAAAAAAATCAGTATGCATTCTGGTTAGATATTCCAGATGCATCTTTCATCTTCAAAGTACATTTTTATTTTATGAGTTTTATTTCCACTTTTCATGATAAATGCTGAAAGTAACAAGAAATGTAGTCTCTCTCCCTTTCTTCCTTCCATTTCCCTCCCTCCCTCCCTCCCTCCTTCCCTCCCTCTCTCCCTCTTCATTCTTCACACATCTTAGATGATGTCTGGAGGAAGTCAGAAGACTCAGGAAAGAGATGTTAGAGTGTTAGAGATGGAGTTTCTATTTCAGACCTCTAAAAAGTGAAATGTATTGTTGTGGATAATCTTTTTGTACACTGTGAAGATGTGTCTTTGTTTTAGCTCATCTACCTAAGGCACTTTCTGATTGGGTTAATAAAGACCTGAATGGCCAATAGCTAGGCAGGAGAGGATAGGTGGGACTTTCATGGAGAAAGGGGGACTCTGGGGAAGAATCTAAGAGGTGGGGAATTGGCCAGTGAGACAAGGAAGAAGTTGGATGTGTAGTGCTGAGGAGAGGTAACAAGCCACATGGAAGAATATAGATCAATATAAATATATGTTTTAAGAACTAGTTGGGAACAAGCCTAAGCTAAGG
This sequence comes from Peromyscus melanophrys, assembly GCA_902168415.1. Lineage (NCBI taxonomy): Eukaryota > Metazoa > Chordata > Mammalia > Rodentia > Cricetidae > Peromyscus > Peromyscus melanophrys. The sequence goes on along the minus strand of CABHPR010151319.1, from coordinate 13,711 downwards.
CCAAGTTTTCATAATTAATAAGAAGTCTCCATGTCATTATTTGGGAGCTGGTGGCTCAAAGAAAGTCCAATTATAAATCATTATTTCACTCTACAAGTATGAAGGTACAGTTTCTACCAAATTCATCTGGATGAAAAACATGCCTACAAAACTCAATCAGGAAATCTGCACAAAGAATGTACTGCCTACATCACATTGGAGATGTAGGATAGATATCAACCAAGGGAGAAATATATGGAATAGGAACCTCGACTATGTGAAAGGTGATTTTTCAAGGAAGTTTAGAAGAATCAGCCTTTCTTTCTTCACTGATCCTGATTACCACACTTTCTTCCACTTAAGTCACAGCACCCAAGGAAAACATGGTGGTGGTATAATGAGCTGTTCTTTTAGTCAAAGCATGGCATTTGAGCAAAGAAAAGAGCCTCAGAGGCAGAATCTAGGAGAAAGTGTTGAAGGATGTCAGCAGCAGTGATGGAAGTAGAGAAAAACAAAGGGTGCTTGCTGCAAAACAAAGGCAGTGGTTACATCCAGGCTAGAGGGAGTGGGTTGTGGGCCAGAACAAGTACACAAAAAGCACGCCCTGGCCAGATAGGAGCTTATATTTCTTCACTTGAGTTGTAAACTCATAAATGCTCACTTTGTAATTAAAATCTACAAAGTATTCTGTATGGCTTATTATATGTATTATACATGCCATAATTGAAAGAGAGAAAGAAAAAAAACTAACGATACTACAAGTACCATAGCACAGCATGGGTTAGGGCAGAGCAGCCATGCCAAGACTTTGAACACAAGAGGAATATCTTTTCTTTTGGCAAATACAGGCCAGTATAGAAATAAATTTTCCTCTTTGAGAAATGAATGCTAATGAAAACAAGCCTTGCAAGTCACACAAAGCCCTACAGCCCAAGGTAAAGGGTGCATTGTCTTTTAGAACAGCGGATGTGCATACCTCTGAAAATGATTTGTTGTTGGAAGAAACATTTCAGGAAACATCTGTTTATTCACTCTGTAGCACACAATGAGAATTGACCTCTGCCAAAGAAAAGCAGAGCACCTTTGGAGAGAATGTATACAAATTACGATAAAATAGATGGATTGAGAAACTTAGCTGGAATGAGTAAGCACCTGCCATCAGAACTGTACCCCTCCCTGGATTCTGTACCCCTCCCTGGATTCTGTAGCCCATGACCCTTCCCCAGGCCAACTTCATCCTAACTGGTCCCTGGCCCTGCTGCTGCTGGGCCCTGTCCCCAACTCCAACAGACTTCCACCACTAAGGTTCAGACCACACCAGCCTGCCCTGTCCCATCTCAGCACCAGCACCACTGCTGGTCCCTGCCCCCAACTTCAGAGGAATTCCACAGCTCTGGTGCAGCCCTCATCAGTGGTTGATGAGCAGGTGAGTAACCTGCCTGCCAGCTGGACTGCTGCCACCCCCTGGATTCTGCTCCACCAAGACCCACACCATTGCTTAACCCCTCCCATCTCATTATCCTCCCTGTGGCCAGCCCTTCCCAGAACTCCAGCAGACTCCATAGGTCCAGACACAGCCCACACCAGTTGGAAGAACAGACGCCATAGGCCCATGTAGAGTCACATCACTTGGAAGAACAGCCCCAGAAGCTCTACCAGAAGGCAGGCTGGTCCTAGGTATCCCAGAAGATGACTCAGGCTTTACTGGAGGCCAAGCTGGGTCTAGAGACCCAAGAAAACTTCAGCTTAACTGAGGCCAGACCAGATCAAGGGATCCAAGTCCCCCCCCCAAACCCCCAATGGAGACATCCTACTGGACATGAAGACTCACCAGTCACCAAAACCCTTGGCCATTTAGACCTGGAGATGAGAGAGGAAACAGAAACCAAGGAACAAAACACCCATCCAACAAAGACAAACACAGGAATCAACACCTAGACATATAATCATCCCAAACCCAGATGCCTAAACACCAGTATAGGTACACAATCTTACCACCAGAACCCAGCTATCCTACAGCAGCAAAACCAGAACATTCCAACACAGCTAAAGCATAAGAAAATGACCTTAAAACATAAATTTATGGGGATGATAGAGGTCCTTAAAGAGGATATGAAATAATCCTTTAAAGAAGTTGAGGAAAAGACAACCAAAAAATTAGAGGAAATCAATAAATCTCTTAAAGAATGTCAAGAAAACCAAGAAAAAATAAGCAAACAGTTGATGGAAACATATAAAACTGCTCATGTGGGAGACCACCTGGGTAACCAGCTCCCACATTTTACCCCAGGGTGCTCTTGAGGAGAGAGGGATAAGAGATATAGATAGAAGGATAGAAGGGAGATAAACAGATAGAAACACAGGATAGCCTTGGGAGGGCCTGGATCCTAATCCACCAGCCTCTTCTGTCTCTTCTAAAGGGCTATTTATAGGAATGCCAAGGGATGGAGCAAAAGACCTCCCCCTAGCTCAGCCAAGTGCAGACCCTTTCCAATCACCTGGTAATCATGCACATGGTCAAACAATCCTCTAATGCAGCTCTGCTGGGTAAAGCAAGCTCAGATCTCATTAGAAAACCTGTGTGGGCCTCCACATGCTCAAGACCTAAATATGGAAATAGAAGTAATAAAGAAAAAACAAACTGAGGGAATTTTGGAAATGGAAAATCTGGGTAAGTGAACAGGAATTACAGATGCAAGCATCACCAACAGAATACAAGAGATAGAAGAGAGGATCTCAGGCATTGAAAATATGATACAGGAAATAGATTCATAGGTCAAAGAAAAAGTTAAATCTAAAAAATTCCTAACACAAAACATCCAAGAAATCTGGGACACTATGAAAAGACCAAACCTAACAATAATAGAAATGGAAGATGGAGAAGAATCCCTGATCAAAGTCAGAAAATATATTTAACAAAATCGTAGAAGAAAACGTCCCTAATCTAAAGAAAGACATGCCTGTAAAGGTAAAAGAAGCTAACAGAACACCAACTAGACTAGACCAGAAAAAAAGGTCCTGTCATCACATAATAATCAAAACACTAAGCATACAGAATAAAGAAAGAATATTAAAAGCTGCAAAGGAAAAAGGCCAAGTAAAAGGCAGACCTATCAGAATTACATCTGACTTCTCAATGGAGACTAAAAGCCAGAAGATCCTGGACAGATGTCTTGCAAACTCTAAGAGACCAGCACAGACTACTATATACCCAGTAGAGCTTTAAATCACCATAGATGGAGAAAACAAGATATTTAATGACAAAATCAAATTCAATCAGTATCTATCCACAGATCCAGCCCTACAGAAGGTACTAGAAGGAAAACTGCAACCCAAGGAAGTTAGCTATACCCACAAAAACACAGGCAATAGATAATCCCACACCAGCAAAACCCCAAAGAGAGAAACACATACACCACCACCACCACCAACAACAACAACAACAACAACAACAAAATAACAGGAATTGACAATCACTGGTCATTAATATCTCTCAACATCAATGGACTCAATTTGCCAATAAAAAGACATAGGCTAACAAAATGCATATGAAAACAGGGTCATCCTTCTGCTGTGTCAAAGAAACACACCTCAATATCAAAGACAGACATTACCTCAGCATAAAGGATTTTAAAAAGATTTTCCAATCAAACAGACCTAAGAAGCAAGCTGGTGTAGCTATTCTAATATCTAACAAAATAGGCTTCAAACTAAAATCAGTTGAAAGAGATGGAGAAGGACATTTCATATTCATCACAGGAAAAATCCATCAAGATGAAGTCTCAGTTTTGAACATCTATGCCCCAAGGGCACCTACATTTGTAAAAAAAAAAAAAAAAAAAAAAACCATACTAAAGCTTAAATCACATATAGAACACCACATATGAATAGTGGGAGACTTCAACACCCCACTCTCACTAATGGACAGGTCATCCAGACAAAAACTAGGTGGAGAAATAACAAAATTAACAGATGTTATGACTAAAATTGACCCAACAGCTATCTACAAAACATTTCACGCAAACAATGAAAAATATACCTTCTTCTCAGCACCTCATAGAACCTTCTTCAAATTGACCACATACTCAGTCACCAAGCAAGTCTTAACAGATACAAAAAAATTGGAATAATCCCCTGTATCTTATCAGATCACCATGGCTTAAAGCTGGAGTTCAACAACAACACAAACTACAGACTCATGGAAACTGAACAATTCTCAACTGAATTATCACTGCATCAAGGAAGAAATAAAGAAGAAAATTAAAGACTTCTTATAATTCAATGAAAATGAATGCACAGCATACCCAAATTTATGGGACACAATGAAAGCAGTACTAAGAGGAAAGTTTATAGCATTAAGTGCCTGCATAAAGAATTTAGAGAACTCTCATACTAGAAAGTTAACAGCACACCTGAAAGCTCTAAAAGAAAAAGAAGCAAACACACCCAAGAGGAGTAGATAGTGGAAAATAATCAAACTGAGAGCTGAAATCAATAAATAGACACAAAGAGAACAATACAAAGAACCAATGAAACAAAGAGTTGGTTCTTTGAGAAAACCAATGATAGATAGACAAACTCTTATCCAAACTAACCAAAAGGCAGGAAGAGAATATCCAAATTTTAAAACTCAGAAATGAAAAGGGGGCCATAAAAACAGATTCTGAAGAAATCCAGAGAATCATTAGGTCATACTTCAAAAACCTGTACTCTACAAAATTGGAAGATCTAAAAGAAATAGACCAATTTCGTGATAAGTGCCACATACCAAAATTATATCAAGACCAGATAAACAATTTTAATAGACCTATAACCCCTTAGGAAACAGAAACAGTCATTAAAAATCTTCCCACAAAAAAAGCCCAGGGCCAGATGGTTTTAGTACAGAATTCTATCAGACTGTCAAAGAGCTCATACCAGTATTCCTCAAACTATTCCACAAAATAGAAACAGAAGGAATGTTGCCAAATTCTTTATGAGGCCTCGGTCACCCTGATACCCCAAACAAAAAAAACCCAACAAAGAAAGAAAATTACAGACCAATTTCACTCATGAACATTGATGCAAAATACTCAATAAAATACTGGCAAACCAAATCCAAGAACACATCAAAAAGATCATCCGCCATGATCAAGTAGGCTTAATCTCAGAAATGCAGGGATGGTTCAACATATGAAAATCTGTCAATGTAATCCACCATACAAACAAACTGAAAGAAAGAAAAACACATGATCATCTCATTAGATGCTGAAAAAGCCTTTGACAAAATCCAACACCTTTTCATGATAAAAGTCTTGGGGAGCTTAGGAATACAAGGAACATACCTAAATATAATAAAAGCAATATACAGCAAGCTAATAGCCAACATCAAATTAAATGGAGAGAAACTCAAAGCAATTCCACTAAAATCAATATGCTTTAACTCTCTCCATATTTATTCAATATAGTACTTGAAGTTTTAGCTAGAGCAATAAGACAACAAAAGGAGATCAAGGAGATACAAATTGGAAAAGAAGTCAAAGTATCACTATTTACAGATGACATAATATATGTATATAAATACACATAAGGGACCCCAAAAATTCTGCCAGGGAACTCCTACAGCTGATAAACACTTTTAGTGAAGTGGCTAACTATAAGATTAACTGAAAAAAATCAGTAGTCCCCCTATATACAAATGATAAATGGGCTGAGAAAGAAATCAGGGGAACAACACCCTTCACAATAACCACAAACAATATAAAATATCTTGGGGTAACACTAATAAAGCAAGTGAAAGACCCATATTATAAGAGCTTCAAGTCTTTGAAGGAAGAAATTGGAGAAGATATCAGAAGATGGAAAGATCTCTCATTCTCATGGATCAGTAGGATTAACATAGTAAAAATGGCCATCCTACCAAAAGCAATCTACAGAATCAACACAATCCTCATCAAAATTCCAACACAAATCTTTACAGACCTTCATATAGAAAAACAAAAAAACCCAGGATAGCCAAAACAATCCTGTACAATAAAAGAACTTCTGGAGGTATCGTTATCCTTGATTTCAAGCTCTACTACAGAGCAATAGTAATAAAAACAGCTTGTGTATTGGCATAAAAACAGAAAAGTGGGTCAATGGAATCAAATTGAAGACTGAGTTGTAAATCTACACACCTATGGACACCTGATTTTTGACAAAAAAAAATTATACAATGGAAAAAAGAAAGTATCTTCAATAAAAGGCATAACTGGATGTTGGCATGTAGAAGAAGATCCATACCTATCACCCTGCACAGAACTCAAGTCCAAGTGGATCAAAGAACTCAACATCCAGTTACAATGAACTTGACAGAAGAGAAAGTGGGAATAGTCTTGAAAGCACTGGCACAGGAGACAACTTTCTGAATATAACACTAATAGCACAGACACTAAGATTGACAATTATTAAATGGGACTTCATGAAACTGAAAAGCTTCCATAAGGCAAAGGACATTGTCAATAGGACAAAACAGCAGCCTACAGAATGGGAAAAAAATCTGCACCAACACCCCATCTGACAGAGGGCTGATTTCCAAAATATATAAAGAACTCAAGAAACTAGACAGCAACAAAGTAAATAATCCAGTTAAAACATTGGATACAAATCTAAACAGAATTCTCAACAGAGGAATTTCAAATGTCCAAGAAACGTTTAAAGAAATGTTCAACATCCTTAGCCATCAGGGAAATACAAATCAAAACCAACTCTGAGATTCAGAATGGGTACGAGATCAAAAGCACAAATGACAGCTTATGCTGGAGAGGGTGTGGAGCAAGTGGGACACTCCTCCACTGCTGATGGGAGTGCAAACTTGTACAACCATTAGAAATCAATATGGTGGCTTCTCAGAAAATGGGGAATTGATCTACCTGAAGACACAGCTATACCACTCTTGGGCACATATACCCAAAGGATGCTCCATCCTATCACAAGGACACTTGCTCAACTATGTTCATAGCAGCTTTATTCATAATAACCAGAAACTGGAAACAACCTAGATTTCCATCAACCCAAGAATGGATAAAGAAAATGTAGTACATTTACACAATGGAGTATTACTTGGAGTATTACTCAGCTATTAAAAACAATGACATCAGGAAATCTGAAGGCAAATGGATGGAACTAGAAAAAATCCTGAGTAAGGTAACCCAGACCCAGAAAGACAAGCATGGTATGTACTCACTCATAAGTGGATATTATCTGTAAAGCAAAGGATAACCAGGCTACAATCCACAAACCCAGAGAGGCTAGGTAACCAGGAGGGCCCAAAGGGGATACATGGATCTCCCTGGAAAGGGGACATAGAAGACATCTCCTGGGTAGAATGGGGGTGCATGGGAATGGGAACTTGAGGGATTGGGTTGTGGAGTGGATGAGGGGAGAGTATTCAAAGAGATGACTGAAAAGGGGGTGCATTTGGGGGTCAGGTAGAAACCTGATCCAAGGGAAATGCCCACAAATCTACAAGGATGACCCTAACTAAGACTCCCAGCAATAGTGGATAGGAAGACTGAACCGGCCATCGCCTGTGATCAGATTGGTGACCACCCCAATTGTCATCAGAGAGCTTTCATCCAGTAACTGATAGAAACAGATACAGAGACCCACAGCCAAACGTTATGTGGAGCTCATTGAACCCTGTGGAAGAGAGAGGAAGGATTGTAGGAGCCAGAGGGGTCAAGGACACCACAAGAAAACCCACAGAAACAACTACCCTGGCTTATAGGAACTCACAGTCTAAACCAACAGAGCCTGCGTGGGACCAGCCTAGGCCCAATACATATATGTGACAGTTGTGTAGCTTGGTCTACTTGTGGGACTCCTAACAATGGGAGCAGGGGCTGTTCCTTGGTGCCTTGGCTGGCTCTTGGGAACCTATTCCTCATACTGGATTGTCTTGCCCAGCTGAATATAAGAGGAGGTGGAGGTGCTTAGTCTTACTGCAACTTGATATGCCATGCTTTGTTGATACCCATGGGAGACCTGCCCCTTTCTGAACAGAAACAGAAGAAGAGTGGAATGGGGGAGAGGATGAGAGGAGAGGAGAGAGAAGAAACTGTGGTAGGGATATAAAATAAATTTAAAAATTAATTTTAAAAAAGAAAATTAGCTGAAGGCGGGGCACTGTGGTATACTCCCCTTTAATGACAGCACTGCAGAGGCAAAGATAGGTGGGATGTAAAGATTATACCTGAGGAACAGGCAACACACACACTTAAAATAGAGTCAAAGTCCATAATGGAATTAATTATTACAGCCAACAGCAAAATGTGTTACCAACATGGAGCTGTGCCTGCCAAACCAGCTGATCATCAGAAGTTTGGGGACAGTAGGGTAGGGGAACAGGATTGGATGGAAGTCATATCATGCCATACCTTAGCTCAGAACGTTCTTGTTGTCATCTTCTTACCCTCTGTAAACACAAGAATCGTTCCAAGTGCCCAGCAAGCCCGCACCATCCAGCCTGCCCTTCTAGCTTTCCACTCATTGTTTGCTCTGCCCCAGCTTGTTCATGCCACTCTGGCCATAGAAGGCTCCTAGTAATGAGTTATCCCAGGCTTTCCTGCTTACCACTCACTCTCATGTAAATGCTTTCGGTAAGCACAGGCATGGCTCAGCTACTTCCTTCTGTCACTCTATCCATGTGCCTTACCTGTCACCACATTTGACTGTAAAATACTCACTCTTCAGTCTCTTGTCAACACCTTCATTTTCCACAAGGAGCTTATCTATTGTCATTCACCCCCCCAAAGAAAGCTGAAGGGGACACGGCTGTGCCCTGGGGGTCAGTAACACCTATGACAGCATGTAGCCATTGTCAATGCCCAGCAGTAAATATTAAATATAAGACCAAGGACTTAGCATAGATGATAGAAGTGAGACCATGTACTCATCACTATCAGTAGGACATGACTAAAGTGATGACTGTGTGAACTGAAGTCCCCAGGAGAAAACCTCACCTGTGTGAAAAACTCCACAAGCTTGCTAACGTAACAGAACTTCCATGATTGTGGACAGTTGGAATGTTGCAGGCACTGAGGCACATTATCTTTGGTTATTTTTGGCCTGCTTAGTAGCTATTCATTGCCCAGCTTTGCATTTGGCCCCCAGATCTGTATTTGACCTAATATCTTTGTGACTACTAAGTAAAAATTCTTTTTGGAATGTACAAACAAGACCTCTTGCTTCCAGCAAACCAAAAATTAAGAATGTCATCAGATGAACTCTGAGGCCTATAGCAGAGATTTCTCTTCTTTGTGTAACTGCCCAACCTGATGTTCCCAAAAATGTCTTTTAAAAATATTATGATTTCTAACTTTTTGCTGCTAACATTTTATCTGGGGCAGCGTGAATCCATGTTCTTGGGCTCTGGCCACCTCTCTTTGGCTCCAGAGTAAACTGCCTCTGAATCCCTTTTGAGCAGAGAACTGTGTTTTTGTAGTGATGATGACAAGAGACATAAAGTGACGACATCTCTATCATCCACAGCGTGACAAACCCTAGGGCAGCTCGCCTTTGCTGAACAGCTGAACAAAATATACATACAAATATATACAAAACACTTGTATCCCCTGAAAAGGGAAATAGGAGTTTCTGCTTAGAGGTAACTTCCAGACGGCAAATCATGGAAGGGGGACTTGGAACTGTGCGGAGGGCAAGAGACAGAAAGGAATCTAGGGAGTCTCAGGTTGGTAGAACTAGCAGGGCAGAGTCCTGGAAAGGGGGGCGGGGGGAGCTTCAGAAATATTCACAGGTATTCCCTGGAGTTTTCGATGCCTCTGAGCCACGCATGTGCAGAATGAATTTCCACAAAGACACAGGGGGAACTGTAAAAAGAAGAAAATGCTAATGTTGGCACAGAGCTGAGAAAGGAGAAACCAGAAGTAGATCATGCTCCGGGATTGTTCTAGACCTATTACAGGAAACCCAAAAAACAGTACTGGAAGAAGCCGACTAATCTGCAGATAACTCATATTGCCAAACAAAACCTAACCCTGAAGGAAGGAAAGAAATGCCAGGTTCTCAGTTCTTAGCTTTTAGAATACCCACCGTTGAAATTCAGAGTGACAACTGGAAACTGTCAGCCTAGTATTCTACATCTAGTGAAAATTTAAAAACAAACAAACAGACAAAAACAGCATTTTTCCAGATGTACCAAATCTGGAAAAAAATAGTTTCCAACAGATCTGCGCTGTAAGAAATCTATCAGCCCCCAAATGACACTAAACATAAACTCTTTAACCCCCCAGAAAAGCATTAAAAATGGTCAGTCAATGAGTGTTTTTCTCATTAAACTAAAAAAAAAAAAAGTGTTGAAAACAGCAAAGGTAAAGAAAGCACGGCAAGCCATGGGCTCCTGGCACACTGGAACACTACACAATATGCAATAAATAGAGCTCCTGCTGGGCTGAGCCGCTGCCCAGCACTGCACGTACTGTACTAGCAGTGGTTCTCAACCTATGGGACACAACGAGCCCTTGGAGATCAAATGGCCTTTTCACAGGGGTCACATATCAAATATCTTGCATATCAGATATTTACATTATGATTCGTAACAGTAGCAAAATCACAGTTATGAAGTAGCAATGAATAATTTTATGGTTGGGGGTCACCATAACATGAGGAATTAGATTAAAGGGTCACAGCAGAGGAAAGCTGACAACCATACAATGTGAACTCGGATTATGATAAATTTGTGCTTTGCTAATGCTAGACTTTTTAAACACTTACAAATTTAAATTTTTAGTTATATGTCATATTTCTTTTTTTGTTTTGGGGGGATTTTTTTGTTTGGGTTTTGTTTTGTTTTTTTGTTTTGTTTTGTTTGTTTTGGTTTGGTTTTTTGTTTTGTTTTGTTTTGTTTTTTTACGAGATGAGATTTCTCTGTGTAGCCTTGTTGTCCTGAAACTCACTCCAGAGACCAGGCCAGCCTTGAATTCAGGGATCCACCTGCCTCTGTCTCCTGAGTGCTGGGATTAAAAATGTGCACCACCACTACCCAGACATACTTCTTAATTTAGCCAGAAATTGCATGTGTGTGGATATTTGTCAAAATTCAAGGAATTACAGCCTCGGGTGTATGGTGATATTTTTCTTTTGTACCAAAATGTTAATTGTATGTTAATAAATAAAGTTGCCTGGGGGTCAGAGCTATTAGCAAGCCATAGGAAAGCAGGGCAGTGGTGGTATACGCTTGTGATCACAGCACTTGGTAGACAGAGCTAGGTAAGTCTCTGTGTGTTCAGGGATACAGCCAGCATTGGATACACATGCCTTTAATCTCAATACCAACCATGGAAGACCTGGAGGTCTATACAGACAGGCCGTGATGAGGCAGTCCTGTGATTGGGTTTACAACCAATGAGAAGGCAGAACAGAGACTATATAAAGACTTTAACACAGGAAGTAGCGGCTCCTTCGGAGAGGTAGGATCACTGCAGGAGGAAGGGTAAGGTTTTAGCTCTTAGCTCTGACCTCTTGGCTTTCTTTTTTGCATTGGTTCTGTGTTTCTTATTTATAAGACGGATGGTTACATCTACATTTGGCGCCCAACGTGACAAGAATCCATTAAAAACCGCTTGGCTTGGCTTGGCCGCAGGTCCGGTTTCCGGCCTGAGTGGCCCGGCTCCCTAGCTCGGGCCTGGGTCTGACTGACCCGCAGCTGTTGCTACTTGCTTAAAGCTAGTGTTACAAACAACTCAGGTCTGCCCTGCTGAACAGGACCCCTGCCTGTAAAGCTAAGGCTTGACTTGGGTCAAGTGGCTACGCTTTTTAGCTCGCTTGCTCTCTCTCTCTCTCTCTCTCTCTCTCTCTCTCTCTCTCTCTCTCTCTGGATTCACACCTCGAACACCAGGTGGCTGTTTTGAAATTCCCTCGAATTTCTACTGTTCTACCAAGACTTGGTAAGTCAATTAACAAATCTATTTAAAAGAGAATTTTTTTTCTACATTAAAAAAATGGGCTTTATGTGTACATTGGAAGAAAATTGGGCTTTGTTTGAAATTTTAGGCATTCTGACAATGGAACAACTATATGAGAATATTAATATTGATCGAATTATTCAGCTTATTACTTTTCTTATCCTCATTGTACTATTTAAAAAGATAGTCAATTTAAGTGCCAGGATAACAGTCTCAGAAAAACCTGTTAAACCTGTAAAAATGAATTATAGAGAAATTCAAATTCAGACAGACGAAATTAACAGTGAAGTTGTTTCAAAATTGAATCATAAGGTTACAGAAAGAAAACCTGTTTTCACACAATCACCTTTAATTTATCCGGTAACCATAGAGCAGCTACCTGGTGAAGAGAATGAACAAAATGTTTGGATTCCAATTGAAATGTTAGACTTACGAAGATTTAAGGAGGCAATAGCATCTTATGGCATGCATTCTCCATATGTAAAACAAATGTTAAACACCTGGTCAACTTGTAATAGGATTTTACCAAAGGACTGGCGGGATCTAGCACAGGCTGTTCTTGAGCCTGGACAAAATCTTCAGTGGAAAATGTGGTTCAGCAACGAGGCTAGAAATATAGAAAGACAATGGAGGGATAATGGAATACAAGTCTGCCAGGATCAGATTATTGGAGAAGGCCAATATGCTTCAGTACAAGCACAATGTTTATATGATGTCCAAATCCTAGTTCTATGTCGAACTGCAGCCTTAAATGCATGGGACAGAGTTGAGGAACCAGGAAAAAAAACTCAGTCATTCAAAAGGTTATACAGGGCCCAAAAGAATCTTTCACAGACTTTTTACAAAGATTGACTTCAGCAGTACGGAGAATGGTTCCGAATTTAGAGGCTAGTCAGATAATAATTGAATCTTTGGCCTTTGAGAACGCAAATGCAGCATGCAAAAGAATAATCAGGCCATTAAAGGCAAGATCTGCACCTTTGGAAGATTGGATTAGAGATACGGTTAATGTTGAGGCTCATGATCAGGATGATATGTGGGTAGGAGAAGCAATGTCAAAGGGTTTGAGAAATGTTAGATGTTTTGGATGTGGAAAGCAAGGACATTTAAAAAGGGACTGTAAACAGGTCACTCCTAGAAATAATGTTTCTTCAAAGAACACTAGCAACAGAATGCCTCTTCCTTCTGGAGTATGCAGAAGGTGTGGTAAGGGAAAACACTGGACAAACGAGTGTAGATCAACAAGGGACAGACAGGGTAATCCTTTGCCTCGGGCTTCGGGAAACTCCCAGAGGGGCCTTTTGGAGGCCCCCACAGTAAATCCAGTTCAAACCTTTCCAGCAATTGTAGAGGAAATCCCTGTTCTAAGCGATTAAATAACCAAATGCCTATTGGAATAAATCATGCTGGTCCGGATGATGAAACAGAGAGAATAGGAAATTCAGGAAAAAACATAAAGAAAATTTTTTGGCAAACTTCTATTACCATAATTGCACCAGAATTTTGGCATCCAACTTGGCCTCTTCAAGAGGTAAATGTTCAACTGTTAGGAATTGGGACAATATCTCGAGTGAAACAGAGTACAAGATGGCTAGAATGTATAGGTCCAGAAGGACAGAGAGCAAAATTAAAACCATATGTAGCTAACATAGCCATGAACCTGTGGGGTCGAGACTTGTTACAACAATGGAATACTCAGATAAACATCCCTCCAATCTCAGAAACAAATCATAAACTAGTACATGTTTCTGAGAGAAATAGTAGAAGATATTATTCTAATGACTGGT
>CABHPR010151317.1:8559-24698 GCA_902168415.1 Peromyscus melanophrys | reverse complement strand
AGAGAGAGAGAGAGAGAGAGAGAGAGAGAGAGGATGTCTCAGCAGCAACTGCAGCACTGTGGGGTGGAACTGACATCGTGAAAGGGCACATGTCGGAGAAATGTCTCCCAAGGCAGGAAAACCAGCCTGGGTTCCCACACAGCTTTCCTTAGTTGAAAGCGCTGACATTCTGTTGAGTTAATGATGAGCTTCCTAATCATCGTTCCTTCCAGCATCAAGACTGGGTAAAAACACAAGGAGAGAAAAGAACAGGAAGCAATCTGCAGGCCTCAGGGTCCCCAGGGTGGCTTTTGAACAAAGTCACACAGCTGCAATCCTCCTGGCTGTTGACACCTTTGGAGTAGTCTATGTCAGATGAATAAGTCTCCTGAAAGGTAAGAGGAAACATCAACTTAAAACAGCACTAAAATTTCAAGAGATCCCTTTGGAAGAAGTGAATATACTACAGTCACCCTGATGTTCTCATAGAAGCGTCTAGATATGTTATTAAAACTCCTTGCTATGGAGCCAAGACTGCATGTGATTTAGCCTCTCACACTCCCATCCATCCATCCATCCATCCATCCATCCATCCATCCATCCATCCGTCTGTCCATCTTCTATCCGCATATTTATTATCTACCTACCCACCCTTCATTAATTCATCCACCTACCCACTCATCCACCATTACTCACCTACACATGCATTTATTCATCTGTCTGCCCACCCACCCATCCACCTACCTATCCATTCATTCATCCATCTACCCACTTGTCATCTATCCATCCATTACCTAACCACCCATATATTCATTTATTCATTTATTTATACAACTACTTAGTGATCTGTTCATCCACCCACTCATCAACCCATGCATCTACCATCCATTCACTCATGTATCTATCTATCTGTCATCTATTCATTCATTATCTACCCACCCATATATTTATTTATTCATTTATCAACACAACTACTCATTAATCTATGCATCCACTCACCCATCCACCCATCTGTCCATAACATTATTTATTTATCTATTCACCTTCCCACCAATCCATCCATTCTTTTATCTACCCATTTAAATCATTATCTACATACATCTATCCACACCCACCCATTCATTCATCTGTCATCCATTCATATTTTACCCACACATCTATCCATTTATTCCTTTAGCCCCCTATCCATCTATCCATCTTCCCTTCCACCCATTCGCACACCCATCTGCCCCATCCACTCAGTCATAGAGAATATAATGACATTATTTTAGAGGTAACAGTACTTGATTCTCAGGAAATTCCAAGACTTCATTTTTTTTTATTATAATATGATTTTTGAAGGCAAATTTACTCTTGAGTTTTGTTACAGTGAAGAAAAATGTAGTATTGAGTTTATATAGATTTTTGACTATTATGTAACTGTACACTTGGTGTTGAAAATTGTATGAAACTTATTTGGGAAAAGATAGTCTAAGGTACAAACTGCTGCATCGTGTGAAATGATGGGCTGCGAGAAACAGTTTTTGTTTAGGTTTTGTTTTTCATTAGAAGCTGTGAAATTGTTGGGCTCAAGTTGTTATTTTGCTTGGTCAGGTATTGCTAGCCAACTAAAAATAAGGCTGTATCAGTGAACAACTTAGATTCTAAGAAAACGCAGATGTGAATAAAAGAACTGAATATGTCTGCACTTTGTTTTCTTACTCCTTAGAGGTTGTAAAACATGCTGGTTGGAGTGTGGTCTCCAGAGCTGGACAGCTCCAGTCCGAATTCTTCTATGTAGCTAACTTGTTCTGTGGCCTGGGGAAAGTTTCTTTCCTTTTAGTTTTTATTTTAATTTATCTATTTTAGTGTGTTTGTGTGGGCACACGTGCCTATGGAGGACAATTTTCAGGAGTCAGTTTTTCCACCATGTGAGACCTGGGAATTGAACATAGGTTCTCAGGCTTGGCAGCAAACACCTTTATCTACTGAGCCATCTCACAGGCCCGGTTTCTTTCTTTCTATGATGATGAGTTTTAAATGAAAACTTGCCATAAGTTAGACTGTCTTGGGAAGAGAGTCTCGACTGAGCGCTCTTTTTCCTCAGGTTTTTCTGTAGGCTTGTTAGTAGGATCTAAGTTGTTTACTGATACAGCCTTATTTTCAGTTGGCTAGCAACACGTGAGTAACTATTATTATGTGATTATTGTGATTATTAATTGAGGTAGGAGGATGCAGCCCACTGTGGGCATCACCATCCCCTAGAAAGGGGGTCCTGAACTACATTGGGTAGAAGAAAGCTAGCCGAAAGCAAGGACATGCATTTATTCTCTCTCTGCTCTTCGCTGTGAATGTGATGTGACTGGGTGTTTGAGCTTCTGCCATGACTTCCCCTCAATGGTGGACTGGACCTGAAATTGTGAGCTAAATAAGCCCAATCCTCCCTTTGCTGCTTTCTATCAAGGTGTCTTATCACAGCAGAAAGAAAACTAGAACATCGTCTCTAAGACTTAGTTTTCAAAAAGTCTGCGAACAGTGGTGCCTCACAATGCCACTGTGAAAATTAAATGTGATAATGAAGTGAACTAATTTCCCTGCTTTTTAGGGGTGCAAACTCTGTTGGTATTTCAGGGGAGCAGGACAGATTTATTGATACTACTTCACTTACTGATCAGAGAGAAGTCCTTACATCTTTGTTATGTTTTCTCTTCTATCCCCATGTCCTCTTTAACTTTTCCACACAAAAACATTCTAACATATATAATATACATTCTCCCAATTTCCCTTTCATGTTTATTTAGATATATGTAAATATTGATAAAATATGTAGTTATCTTCTTTTTATTAATTTATGTAAATGATTTGAGGCAAAAAAGAAACCCTCCATTTTCCTCACTCAATATATTTTGTAAACCTTCTCTTGTTGCTCTATGTAAATCCAAGTCATTAAATTCTAACAGTGACTCAGAAGTCACCATGTGTGGGGACCACCATTTGCTTATCTGTTTCCCTAGTGACGATCTTAAGGGGACATCAGTCTTTGCTGTCACATACCAGACAGTGCTGGATGGCCTTATGCATGAGTTTACATGGTGGTTTTGCAGGGATTTCTCTGGGTGTCTGTCTCATCTCAGGGTCTCTGGGTAGAAAAGTTGCTAATTGCACCAGGGATGGAGAGCTTGTGTCTTGGAGTAGCTGTTGGGTTAAATTTTTAGCACGTGATGTTTCTAACTTTGTAATATTTGCAGATCTGCTGCCTGTTTTGTGGTTCTTTGAATTTGCTTTGGTGATTGTGAAGGAGGTTGGACATCTTCTTATCTCCTTGTGCCCGTTAGAGTTTCCTCATTCATTTGTTTTCTTCTGATAGGCTTTGCCCATTTGCTTCTCCTTTGAGTTTTCTGGGCATTTCTTGCTGTTTTGCAAGCATGTCTCTGGATAGGAAAGCAAGCTGAGTCCTAGATGCTGCATTTAGCATCTTACTGTCTACCAATGTGTTAAATGTGTAGACAAAGTCCCTCTCTGAGCAGAAACCTGGGTTTTAATGTTGCCAAGCACTTCCTGTTTCCTATTTATGGTTTCCTCTTTTTAGATCTTGCTTTAGGAACCTCATCCAATTCATTAATTCTTTCTTCTCCTCTTTCTTCCTTTCTTTTTTGCTATTATCTGCATCTTTCAGGTGAGGAAACAGAGACTCAAAGAGGGGGAATGCTGTGCTCAGGTATGAATTAAGTAACGAATCAGTTGCGATAAGAACTCAGTTACCTCACCCCAGAACCATCTATGCTGCTGAGGATGACCTTGACATCATCCTGCTTCCAACTCCTTGAGTGCTGGGATGACAGAGGTGAGTCACCACACCTGCTTTATGCAGTGCTGGGGATTGAACCTAGGGCTTTCTGCATGCTAGGCAAGCCCTCAACTTACTGTGTGACACACCTCCATCCCCAAGAACTTAGATCTTTTGACTCCTAGTAAACTTAAGAATATTCTCGATCACCCCAGGGCTGGGAAATCCTTAAGGGTGGAAACTGTAACTTACATATCTTGTAACCATCATACCTGACCAATAAGTGTTAAAAGAATGAACCTCCAAATACATTTCGTTGTTGTTGTCGTTATAACTTGAAAGTGGCTTTCATGGAAAAGCAGGGGACATGGTATCTCCTTCCAAAGTGTTTTGACAGCATCCAGCAGAGGTGTCCCATGACAAAAGCCAACTTCTTGGTGTGATTTTGGACCCATTTGTAACAAATTTGTAACCCATTTGTAGCAGGTAATGATGCTTCTGCAAAGGTCATTTTGCCTCCTGAATTCTTTTAAACCCACAGGAGGAAGGAATGGAGCAGAAAAGCCGGAAGACACTTTAGAATTGCCATCTTGGTGCCTCTGGGAACAATATACACTCAGCCTGTAAATCAGGCTTGATCTCCATCTAGTTAATATGAAGCCGTGGGTGCTACTTGCTTCTCTGTTAGCATACTGAATTCCGACGCCTGGTCATTGGGCTTCTCAATGTTGCACCCCATAAATCCTCTCAGCGTTTATGTGTGGGTGGTGCACCTTGGGAAGCTGCTTAAGTACCTTGAAGGTCTCTGTCCAGCCCTGGCCTTGAATCTCAAGAAAGCCTGAAGATGCCTGGATCTCTGGAGTGAATGCCATGTTGGCACTGTTATTTGAGCCTGTTCTGCTTGCCTGGAAGCGCTTCCAATGACAGAGCTAGAGGCTTAGGTAAGGGACTCTCTGGTTTTGTCATCCTTGGGAGTCTTGGTACCACGAGAGTGGCTGTGCCTGTCACTGCTAGTTTTCTGTTTGTCCAGTGATGTCTCCTTTGGAGAGATACCCTCACCTGTGCCACAGGGTTTTCAACCCCCGGCTGCAGAGTGGGATCCACACCCCAGGCTGTTCCTTTCAAGCTGTTTCCTGAGGTTTGGAGTCTTGAGGGATGGGAGACCCAGAGTCGTGGGTAGAAACTGAAGCTGTTATTTACTTTCTTGTCTGTTGATGAGTTTCTCCTCCCTAGGCCCTTTTCCCTCCCATGACCTTCCAAACACCTTTTCAATAAATATCAGTTGAATGTGTAGTGCAGGCTTTTATGGCAGGCTTTTAAACACCCATTAGTTACCTGAGTGTAAATAGCACATGATAATTCATTCTATTATTTTTAGTGTTTGAAAATTTGCTTTTCAAAAACTTAGAAATGAAACTACCATATAATCTTGATGTGAAACTTCTGAGTGTCGACCCAAAGGCACCTAAGTCACCATGTCACAGAGATATCTGCACATTGGGTTTATTGCAGCTCTATTCAGTGAGCAGAGTGAATCAGCCTGACGCCCACTGAGAGGGGATTGGGCAAAGAAAGGTGCTAATATACATATTGGGGTACTATTCAGCCACAAAGAAGGATGGAAACATGTCATTGGCAGGAATACAGATGGAAGGCAGGCTCATCCTGTCAAGTAAAGTAAGCCAGGCTCAGGCAGACACTGCACTTCCCCCTCACTGGTGGAATCTAGATTAAGAAGAGTAAGGAGAAGTAGAAGAGGGGATATTTACAAGAAAGAGTTGGGACGACTGTGTGGAAAAGTGATCTCATATGCTGTGGACATGCCATGATGTAACCCATTATTTTTTACAGATAACATGTAATAATAATCAAGCAACATGAGAAAAAGTATCCTCAAGTCTTCCGGGAATCGTGATGATGACGAGACCCATGGTCCTTCTACCACTGGTGTCTTCCAGTTAGCTCATAGGCACAGAGGCTGGCGTGTCTGTGCTACCTGCCTGGTGATCGGAGCTTTAGGGGGTAGTGGAGAAACTACATGCATGGGCTTTGCTTGGGTTCAAACCTGGGCTCCATCAGGTCCGGGCTGTGAAGAAGGGAGATTTCAGAGATTATGACAGAAGGAGGCAGTCCGTAGTCCATCTGGGTTTCATTCAGGAAAGCCTAGGCATTATAGGAAGTTGGGAGAGGTGGACGCCATGTTAATGAAAGGCCACTGGGAATCTCACTTCAGCCCTTCCCTCCCTTCTTGCCAGAAGGGGAGGCATGGCACACCTCCAAGTCTTTCTATATCTCCCCCTTAAGAAACCACTTCCTAGTTGGCCGTGGTGATGCAAACCTTTACCAGCACTCAAGAGGCAGAGGCAGGCAGATCTCTGTGAGTTCAAGACCAGCCTGGTCTACAGAGTGAGTTCTAGGACAGCCAGGGCAATTACACAGAGAAACCCCATCTTTGGGAAAAGAGAGAGAGAGAGAGAGAGAGAGAGAGAGAGAGAGAGAGAGAGAGAGAGAGAGAGAACCACCTCTTTTCCTGTAAGTATTCATGTATCTTTGTACAATTCATTGTTGTGGCTGAAAAAAGAAATGAGGTCTAACTGAAGATACATGTTTGTTCCAGGCCACACAGGTAGGGCATGGTGGCAGCTAGAATTAGGCCAGTCATACTCATGAAGTAGCCCATGCTAGCCTGGCGCACATAGCATGCTCTTCTAAATGGCGGCTGCAGTTACTCTTCTGTGAGGTTCTTTAGCTTGGATTTGGGAAGGAAGTGGGTGGGAGCAGTGCTCCAGGACAAGTTAGAGGCAGAACTCAGGCAGCTCCCCTTTCTCTGCCGTCAGTTTATGTACCTTTCTCTCTCTTTGCCTCTTCAGTCCTCAATGGCTTCCACTAGGGTATAATCCCTGATGCTCTGCAGCACTCACTGAGCTCTTCGCTGGAGTTTAGGGTAAAGCCCTTCCGAGTTCCCATGCATTTTAGAGGGCTGTTCAGTTCCTCTCTGAGAGCAACTGGGGCACTGTTCACAAGGTTCCCTCTGGAGGAGCTGCTTGTCCTGGTTAGGTCTCGATGAAGGGAGAGGGCCAAACAATGCTTTCTAACCGAACATGTCTGCAGTGTTTTCAGATGTGTTGTTGCCACGGTAGGGTGGATGAGATGGTCAGAAGCAGGCTCTAATGGGATTAAAATATGAAAATACAGGGATAGGTACGTAATCGATTTAGTTAGCTTTCATTTTTATTTTTGTGAGTGTGGTGTACCCATGTGTGAGCAGGTGTTTCTGGTGGTCAAACATTGAGGTCACTCTCACCTCTGTCACTTTCCACCTTAGTTTCTGAGACAGGGTCTCTCACTGTGCCTGGAGCTCATTATTCCAGCGAAACTGGCTGGCCAGGGAGCTCCCAGGATCCATCAGTGCTGGGGTTACAGCTGTGCTCTGCCCTGAGTCCTCAAGACCTGGGCTTGTGGGAAGGCATCCAGGGGCCCGCCTGGGGTTGTGGCGCTAGGTTGGTGGGTCCCACTGTGAGGAGTAAGTATGTGGTGGAGAAATGGGAGAGAAAGAGAAGTGGACTGATTCGTGTGCTGTGGAGAGAGGAGGAACTGAAGAATAGAATGTGAGGTGGGAGGCCTTCTTGCCCTCAAGGCCATGGTGACATCTAGGCCTGGGCTGCTGCTGAGGGCCATGTCTGGGTTTGTGGTCCTGCTGCCACTGAGGTCTGAGTTGATGTCTGTGACCTGTGTCAACTCAGGGGGCCACAGGAGCCATGCATGATGAAATCAGGGAGCCACACTGAGCAGTCCTACCCTTGGGATAACTGGCCCTGCCCCTCATTGGACACTGCAGCAAGAGAACTGGCCTGACTCTCATGGGAGAGTTCTACTGTCTGTACTCAGGAGAGATGGCTCCACCCCTCACTAAGGGTAGAGGAGAACTGACCCTGATGGCATGGGCTTAGGGGAGCTGGTTCTGTCTCTGGCCTGATGGAGGTGGCCCCAGTGGCCTGGACTGACCAGCTCAATTACTACCCAGGCCCACATCCAGGCCCGGGGTTGGCCCACTCTAACATCTACCCTATCTGTTACCTGCTGGAGCTCATGGAACAATATCCGCAGGATCTCCATGTCTCGGGGTGACCTCGGGGTATCCCCAAAAGGAATTTTGGTGAGGATCCAGTGATGATGGTGTACCAGAAACCAGAGGCCTTGAACCAGATCAATGACTCATTACAAGGAACATTTGCAAGTAAAGTTGATTGGACAGAGGGGTACACTGTGAAACACCGAGTCTCTCAATACCACCAGGACGAATAAAAGTGTTGGAGAGGTGGGAAAGATGGAGGAGCAGAGAGGGCTTTTTTGTTTGTTTGCTTGTTTTGGTTTGATTTTTTTTTTAAATTTTCATTTGCAGGAGCTGCTGTAGGGGGTGGGGAGGATATGGAGGGACTGGGATGTGAGCAGGATCAGGGTGCATGATGTGAAATCCCAAAGATTCAATAAAGAAATTATGTTAAATAAAAAGAAAAGACACTAAGACAAGCGGACAAATAGGAAACAGACTTGAAGCTTCTGCAGCCATCTGACTCTGAGGAATGTGTGACCTTTTCTTGAGTAGCTATGGTGCTAGCAGGTAAGACAGAGGAGACAGGGACAACATTTTCCTGCCAGAAATAAAACGAACACCAAGGAAAGAGAGCAGGACAGAAGGGTTTCTGGTGGTGGCACCTGAGCTGCAGATTCTAGATACAAATATATTTTCCAGGTTGAGAATCAACAAATCCCTTCTTTCCTCCTTCTTGCCCTCACTTCCTCTTTCCTTCTTCCCACTTCCACTCTTCCTTTCTTCACTGTGTGTTCCTGGGCATGTGAGCATGCACTTGTGTGCAGGTGCATGCTTTTATGTGGAGGTCAGAGGACAGCACCCTTGGCTGTCATTCCCCAGGTTCCACCATTTATTCTTTTTTTTTTTTTTTTTTTTTGAGACAAGTCTCTCATTGACCTGAACTCGACAAGAAAGTTGGACTGGCCAGCCAGCAAATGTCTAGGAATCTGTGTCCCTTGCCGTCATTGGGATTGCTATCAGATGGCCCCACACTCAGCTCTTTTACGTGGGTTTTAGGGGACTGAACAAAGGTCCTGAGCTTGCAATGTGGGCGTTTTACCCACTGAGCCATCTCCCCAGTTCCTGGCGTTTGATCTGTGGTTTTCCCTATTTGCAATTGAAGGGAGTGCCACGGAGCATGTGGGTCTCCCAAGTTTGTGTCAGTTCCCCACTTCCCATGTGGTGGTACCTGGAAGAGGACCTCTGTAGGATGACTAGATTTAGATGCTTTGGCATGATCTAAAGCCACACACTGGACACCAGTGACTGCAACTTCTTTTATTGTTTTATTTAAAAAAAAAAACAACTCAGGAATTAAATATTAGGGAGTAAACCTGAGAGATCCATGGAGCAACGGAGTCACGATCACCTGCTCTCTTCTCCACCTTCCCCGATCAAAAGGCTGCCCATCACCTTAGGCTCCTCCTTATTCCTCCTGTGTGTTCCTCTAGTTTCCCCTGAGTCCGCCAGAAAACTCTATGGTCCACTCTGGCCACCTTAGTGTGGACTCCACCCTCCGAACCAAGGTCCAACTCCATTGTCCGTCTTGGAGCTACAACAGAAACAAATCTCCTGCATCAGGAGGAGGCCAGCAGGAGCCCCGCTTGTCTAACTCCCACCTTGCAGGGCACACACATGGAACATAAGAAAAGGACCTTGGCAGAGAATGGCCCGAGGGTGCAGGGGCTGCTTCAGCAGAACTAGCATTGGTTCTAAGGTCATGGAACCAGAAGCATGGGGACAATGTCATGTCTATTTATCAGGATCTAGATGAACCCCTCTGCAGGTGTAGACTCACGTCTTCAGCCAGCCTTTCTCTTCCGAGGACTGGAATCCAAAGCAGCCCAGTCTTGCCCAGAGAATACAATAAAACTCTACTCAGAAAAGCCCAGCTTTATTTCTGTCAAAAAGGCCACACAGAAGACCCCAGGAGCAGCCCTCTTTGCAGATAATGGAGCGATGAATTGGATCCTTACAGCCCCAAAGCCTGGTGGGTAATTGCAGTGAAGGATCCCAAACTTCATTTTTCTGTGTGTCTTCCCGCATAGGAAGAGTCTTTATCCTTGTGAGCATCCCCTGAAAGTGGTATAAAAGCAGGCATGAGGCCCCACAGTTGGGTGACACCAGATTTTATTGCTGTTACATTGGAGTTGGCATTCAGGCATCAAAGCCCAGGCACAGAATCATGATAGCACCACCAGGGCTGTGTGTTAATATCCTCCCTGTGTCTCTTCCATTTCTGATGGCTGGATGTGTTGGCAAGAAGCACACACCACTGGAGCTCAGCAACATGGGTTAGGATCACCCTGTTCTGATCACCCTCTGCGGCCCAAATAAACAACACTGTAAAAGTCAGCATAGAAAACCTTTATTTTATTTTATTTTCCTTAGAAACTTCTGCATGGAAGCTCTATTTCCCCTTGTAAAGTATGTGAAGTGAGACACAAATTTATTCTGGAAATCGCATGTGGAAGGGTCAAGTACATGCTGAACTCTCTGTTGTGGTGGGGGCAGGGAATGCAGGAGGTACCCTGTGCAACTGTGATGGCAGGTACTTTAGACATTGGGCTTTTGACCTTGATCATACATGGGCATCATCTGGGAAGCTTTTAAAATGCCAACACTCAGGTTTGAACTTAGGAAATTTGATTTGGTGGCTTCTGGGGTGTGGACTGATCAATGTGACTGTTTTATAAGCATCCTTGACAAACCTAACATACATTCCTGCTTGAGAATCACTGATGAAACCAAATGGAGAATTCAGCCCATTTTCCTTTGCTGTAGTTTGCTTGTGGGAGTTGGTTTTCTCCTTCCATGATGTGATCAAATTCTGGTAGACAGGATTAGCAGTGAGCATCTTTTCCCACTGAGCCATTTAAAAAGAGGAAACATTTGCTAATTCATACAACCGAATCCATGGATGTCTCTGGCCTCAGGGCCACCCGGGCTCATCATTCTTTATTGACCTCACTCTCTCTTGTCACCCCCAGGCCCTGGGGCTGCTTTCTGCTTAGAAGAGACATTGCTTCAGACCAATCTGGTCTACATCTCATGACCCAAGAGGGAAAGGGACCTTTCTCACCAGCCTCAACTGGAAAATACCCCAATGGATTCACATGTCCTGACTTAGGCCATGTGCTCATGACAGGTCTGAACATTGTGGCCAGGAAGTGGATAAACTTCCAGAAAGGTATGGAATAAGATGCAGAGAGGAAAAATGTAACAGCCTTTCTGACGTCAGAACTCCAATCATAGTTGCTGGGCTTGTTTAGTGAACACATCCAGCACCTGTATGGGCAGACACGGTCCTATGGGTAGCATGGTTCATGCTCTGTGAGTTGAGGAATGTACACTCTGCTTTAAAAGAAACATCTAGGCGTATTTTCCTACAGCCAAACCTACTCTTCATGGCGTTACGATTGCTCACAGTAGAATTCTCCCCTTTGAACATCTAATACCTCATATCTTTGGGTGCTTTTGCAAAGGGCAGTAAATTTGCAAGTTGGAAGTATCTGGCTCCCAACTCTGCTCTGTCATGCATTTATAATACATGTAGTCATTTGACCACTACTGTCAAGTCCTAGAACATTCCAGTCATCCCTGACTGCCTTGTGTGTCTTTGCAGCCACTGGTCTGATTTCCACTTTGGAGTTTTCCATGCTGCCATCTCAGTGGAGTCACGCAGCAGGTGCTCAGTGTTTTTCACTTAGTATCTGAGAGTCATACAAGTTGTTGCACGTACCAGTGGTTTTCCCCTCTTATGACCCAGTAATGGTACAACCCATGTGTGTGGGGGGCGTTTTGTCATTATGAAAAATACTGGAGAGAAACAGTTTTGGAGGGGAGGTTTGTCTTTACCCAAGGTTTCAGTGCATGGTTCCTTGGTTCCATGTTTCTGGGCCTGTGGCAAGGTGGAGCATCCTGGTGGAGATGGCACGGTGGAGCAGAGTGGCTCACCTCACTGCAGACTGGAAACAGAGAGTGAGACAGGAAGGGCCCCTTTCCTTCCCTCTTTGTTCTGCTCCTCCTCCTCACGCTCCTCCTCCTTTCCAATCATTTCCTATTTTTTTGTAGTGCCATAAATTGAACCCAGGGCCTTGTACATACTAGGTAAGTGTTCTACCATAGAGCTACATCTCCAGCCTTATTATTATCTTAAGTATTCTTCATACACATGGCTATGGCAATGTCAGTTATGTACACCATTGCAGTAATTTTCTCCCATTTAAAGATGTTTTATAATTTACATTTAGGTCTGTGGTGCATTTTGAGGTAATTGTTTCAGATTGTATTGAGTTTCATCATTTTATATCAGGACACTCAGTATTTATTTGAGTGCTACTGAATGAGGTTTGCAGCTTTCTGAAGTGTGAGCTGCAGCATTGGTGTGGACCTTTCTGGACTTTTCTGTTTCATTGATCTATGTGTGTGTCTTTTCTCAATACTACATAGTCCTGATCACCATAGGTTTGTAACAGACCTTGGATTCTAGTTGTAGCTAAAATGTTTCTCTCCAGATCCCGCCAACCCCCGCAGTCCCGCAGCCCACTTATAAAATAATCACTCAGAAGCTTATATTACTTATAAACTGTATGGCCATGGCAGGCTTCTTGCTATCTAGTTCTTATATCTTAAATTAACCCATTTCTATAAATATATACCTTGCCATGTGGTTCGTGGCTTACTGGTATCATGCTTCCTCTGTGTCTGGCTGGTGACTCCTGACTCAGCCTTCCACTTCCCAGAATTCTCCTCTCTCCTTGTCCTGCCTATACTTCCTGCCTGGCTACTGGCCAATCAGAACTTTATTTATCAGTCAATCAGAGCAACATCTAGTGCTTTGAATTTCTCCACTTTTATATCTTTTTTTCAACACTGTATTGGCTATTCTTTTTCCTTTGCCTTTCTACAAAAGAACACTGAGAGTTTGAATGGAATTGTGTTGTGCTGAGTTCATCCTTAGGGAGAACTGAGGGTCTAACAATATTGAGTCTTTCAGTCCATGAACATAGTTCATGTCCCTTGTATTTAGGTCATCTTTGATGCCTTTCATCAGCATCAGTTTTGCAGTCATCAGCATGCTGTAGCGCTTTGAATGAGGTGTGTCCCCCAGAAGCTCAGGTATTTGAACACTTGGTCCCTGGTTGGTGGTGCTGTTTGGGAAGCTATGGGACCATTAGGAGGTGTGGTCTTGCTAGAGAAGATATGTCACTGTATGGTTTTGAGGGTTCATAGTGTCACCCCACTTGCAGTTCATTTTCTTTGTGATCTCTCAGCTTCCTGCTTCAGCTACCTGCTGCCATGCCTCCTCCTCCACCATTACAAACTCTCCTTCTAGGACCATAAGCCTAAGTTAACCACAGCAACAGAAGTAACTAATATACATACAGATCTATTTATGTGGCCTGTAACTTTTTACTGCTGTTTATTCATTGTGCTAAGTGATGGCTTTCATAATGACGCTTTTGCTTGAATATACTATGTCACTTTGATCGTCTTCACGGCCCATTATCCTCTCCTGCCCCCTCATCCATCATTTTGGTCCCCCTCTTTTTTTTAACCAAGCACACACACACACACACACACACACACACACACACACACACACACACACAAATATATCCCATATATATGTATATCTATGTTCTACACATGAGAGAAAGCATAACATATATATGCTACACCATTTTTGCTGCTGTTGTTAATGTGTGTAAAATTTGAAATCAGGAAATGCAAATTCTCTGATGTTGTTCTCTTTCACAGCTGTTTTGACTTACAGGTCCTTTGGTTTTTTTCAAGTATGTTTTCATATAAGTTTTCTAGCATTCTGATAGGGATGGCATTTGAATAGACTGACTTGGACAGAAGTTCTACCTTAATAATATCATGTCTTTTACCCATGAATACAGAACATCTCTCATCTATTTAGACTCCTTTGCATGGTCATTAGCCATTGTTATGGTTTCCATATACAAATTTTGCATTTTTACTAACTTATTACTGAGTCCCAAAGGAAATGACATCAGTCTGTCCAAGAGGCAACTGTAGCCTTGTGTTCATTATAGCGTTGTCCACAGGAGCCGCAGTAAGAGACCAACCTAAGTGCTCATCAATGCATTTGTGCATAGAGTATGATTTGTGTGGATATGGATGTGAGCATGTGCAAGAGAATACTAGTCAGGCTTGAAAAGGAAGGACAGTCAACTGTTAGTGAAGATGCAGAACAGCCTGGTGGAGCTTGTGTTAAGGGAAATAAGGTAGGTTTAGAAAGATGAATGCCTTGTGATGTCACTTCCACAAGGAATCTGAGCTAGTGGAGCATCCAGAAGCAGAGAGTAGAGCAAGAATCCCAGGGGCTGGGCTCAGCCGCTCTAGAGGAGGGCTGAACAAGAGCTCAGTACAGTGGCCAGTGCTCCCAAAATATTGTTATTCAAGGTGGCGTATATGTTGGCGCCTTATCTAGTCATTCCACAAGAGACAAATACTTTAAAACACTGCACATGCACAGCAAGTACTTGTTTTATTTGCTGGTTAAATGAGCTAAATGGAGCCATAGTCTGGTATTATGACAAGGAGACTCAACAGGGCAGAGGACTGTCCGTTCTCACTGACGGGCCAAGGAAGCTGTCTGTGAATTTGCCCATTTTAGAGGCCACGTGCACAAGGGTGTTTCTGTAGAGCATGGAGCGCTCTGAATGAAGACAGAAAGTGGAGCACCGAGTGATTCTGACACCTGCTAAGTGGCTAAGAGCCCCGAGTCCACTGCCCACTGTCGTATTCCAGTTCTACCCTGCGGAATCCTATTGCAAACATGAATTATGGGGAGACACGTCCTTTGCCACGTCCCTAATTCAGGGAAAAAAAAAACAAGCTTTTTCCTGTTCTCTGCCATTTCCTGCCATGCGTAATATAGCAAATTAATTAGTAGATCTGGAGGCATTTTGCTAATACAATTTCTCTCTTGCTTGAGGTGAATTATGTTCATGCTTCAGTCACTCGAATATTACTCCTCCATGTTTGACGGAATTATGTTATCAGGTGACGATTCTATTGCACACTATCTGATTCTAATTAAACCAGAAAGTAGCAAATTGCTTCACGGTCTGCGCTCCCCACCCCTTGCCACTTCATCCCATTTTTAGAGCTTTCTAAGCTGAGCCTGGGCTGTTCACTGACACTCACCCTGTTCATTCCTTTCCAGATATGAGGTCTGCTTCACTAGAGATGGAATTTGTGTAAATTAAGTCTTGGAAGATGGTGGTGCTGGTATTTATCTCAGAGGTCATCAAAGGAGAAGACATATTTTTTTGTGTCAAAACTGTTTACGGAATTAAAAATATGTTCCTTAGTCTGCGCGAAAAGAAACTACAATTGTAGAGAAAGCAGCAGGAGGAGAGGCAGTGTGGGGGTTAGCACCCCAAGTCCTAGGAACCTCAAGACCTGAGTTTCTGTTCTGCCCTGCCTGTGCCTTCTGTGCCTTGTGCCTTCTCACACAGTGGTAAGTGCCTCACAGACCTGAGGTTCAGAGGAGACACTGGATCATCAAAGGTCTGATGATGCAGGAGTTCAAAGTGGGAGCTGAGCCTCTCCCATCCCATGTCTCCCTCTTCTACTTCCTATTAAACACCAAGCCCTCATCCCATGAGGTCAGTGTCCTCATAGACATCAATTAGAACCGGTCACTGGGTATTAGAGTCTTTTCTCGCCAGGATGAAGGCATCCTTTTGACTTAGACAGCATGCACCCTCAGTGAACCTCGGGATATTGGTGGCAGGATTGGTTTGTAGAGTTGGGGACGAGTCTGAGATGAAGTAGGCACCATGCTGCACATGAAAGGCACTTTTTGGCTGCTGACTGAAAAGAAAATATGGTGCATCCTTTGTACGGAACAAGTTAAGTGTGAGGCACAGCCCAGCCTGGTCTGTGGGCTTTGCTTCTTTGTCCCTGTTCCAAGATGGGAAACTAATTCAGGCTGTGAGTTGCTCCTGGTGAGAACGTGTTACTCCAACAGCCTGCTAACTCTCTAGGCGACACCGACTCCTCCCTGAATGACAAGCTGTGCAATTCAGGTGGGGCTCAGCTCCATTTTCTCCCTGGTTTTTGCCTTCCACAGTGAAGACAGACAGCTTGGCTTCTGCCTCCTTGTTAGACCTCACCTCATTCCTTCCCATGTTAAAGGCTGCTTGACTTTGCCTGAAGATAGATGTACCTATGGGTTGGTAAAAAAGAAAGGGGCGGGGAGAGAGAGAGAGAGAGAGAGAGAGAGAGAGAGAGAGAGAGAGAGAGAGAGAGAGAGAGAGA
>CABHPR010151316.1:57233-72844 GCA_902168415.1 Peromyscus melanophrys | reverse complement strand
ATATATATATATATATATATATATATATATATATATATATATATATACCATTGAGGCTCTTGTTACACCATGCAGACAGGAACAGCAGCATCACTCACTCACAGCACACTAGCCCTGTGCCTCTAGCAATGAGTCCCACAAAGCAAAGAGCAGACAAAGTCAGGAGACAATAGGAAGCAAGGGGGTTTTGTTGTTTGTGTTTTTGTTTTTGTTTGTTTGTTGTTTTGCTTTGGTTTTTTTTTTTGCATTTTAAGAAGTGGAGGCAAGCATGGTGTTCACACCCACAATTCTAGTATTTCAGAGTTGAGACAGAAGGACTCCAGAATGTTCCAGGCTAGACCAAGCTACAGAGTCCTTCCCTGTCTCAAAATAAAACAAAAATCAAAGAAAAAAAACCAATACAGAATATTGGTATGAATGATATGAAATATTAGTAGTTAATTGTTAATAATTGCTCCTAAGGAGACAGGAAAAGCCATCCAGGGGATCAACAATGCATGACAGAAAGTTCTCAAGTGTGGTGGGGATGATGCAAAGCAGAGCCTTCATGAGAGAGAACATGCTTTTCAGGATGTCATTCTGTAGGGACAGCACTGGTGACTCTGAGTACAAAGAATAACCCATTTTGGATTTGGGGAACAGTTGGGCTTGTTTTTGGAGGGTGATTAAAAGTTAGATTTGAGGGATATTCCTGGCTTCAGGTGTGTGAAGTCTGTACCATTTTTATAGGTCAGTTAGATTGTCAGTGTAGTCCATGGTTTCACCAACATAGGAGGGGATAATTCGGGAATAGATACAGATCATCAAAGTGGGACCATTATCTAGACAACAGGGCTTCTAGAAGTGTCCAGAATCCAAATCACATGTTGACTAAAGCTGGGGTAGCATCGAGGTCATTGAAGGGTTGGGAGCATGGTGAGAGGAGGCAGGTGGGTGGGCATATTAAAAGCTTCAGTAAGAAACAAGAGGTGAGCTCTGGCATCCACCCACATGTGGTGGTATTGTGTTCCTGAAAATATTGTGTACCCTAATAAACTTATCTGGGGTCAGAGAACAGAGCAGCCACTAGATATAGAGGACAGAAAATGGTGGTGCACATGCCTTTAATCCTATCACTTGGGAGGCAGAGATCTATCTGGATCTCTGTGAGTTGAAAGCCATACTGGAAACAGCAAGGCATGGTGACTCACACCTTTAATCTCAGGAAGTGAGCCTTTAATCCCAGGAAGTGATGGCAGAAAGCAGAAAGGTATATAAGGCGTGAGGACCAGGAACTAGAGCTGGTTAAGCTTTCAGGCTTTCGAGAAGCAGTTCAGCTGAGACCCATTCGGATGAGGACACAGAGGTTTCCAGTCTGAGGAAACAGGATCAGCTGAGGAGCTGGCAAGGTGAGGTAGCTGTGGCTTGTTCTGCTTCTCTGATCTTCCAGCATTCACCCCAATACCTGGCCCCAGGTTTGATTTTATTAATAAGACCTGTTAAGATTTGTGCTACACCTACACTAAAGTCACAATGATGAAAAATAACTTACGGTAGTTTTCAAAAAGATCTAGACAAGAGGATCCCAAATGTTCCCAAGTCCCACATGATAAACTTTCAAGAGATATCAGGTATGCTAGCCAACTGCCATGATTTGAATATCACACATTGTGTTTGTATATATGTGTTGAAATATCACCTTGTATCTAGTAATTGCCCATTTACTGTGCATCAGTTTTCAAAGAGATAACATCAAGAAAATGGGTCAAGTCACAAAAGAGTTAGACATATTGTTACTGCCCAAACCCAGCTAATCTTCCTGTAATTGGTGAAGAATCTGAACTCCATAAGGGCACAATGCACAGTGCCGGGTCAAATGAGTGTTACACCTGTGCACCTCAACTTCTGACCTGCAGTGTGTTGATTTCCAGCTACTGTAATCAAATAAGTAGCAAAGACTTTCCTTGTTTGCTTTTAATTCCCTGGTTTTCTACTTGGCTATATG
Organism: Peromyscus melanophrys; assembly: GCA_902168415.1. Taxonomy (NCBI): domain Eukaryota; kingdom Metazoa; phylum Chordata; class Mammalia; order Rodentia; family Cricetidae; genus Peromyscus; species Peromyscus melanophrys. The sequence continues at coordinate 70,860 of CABHPR010151316.1, read as the reverse complement.
ATCCTTGAAAAAAATTACCAAAGATGTCAGAAAAGACACCCCTCTAGGGGTGATTGAGAGAAACCAGGGCCACTGGTTGGTGAGCAGGGTATCAGCTGGATCTGACCTCTATGCATGGCCACATCCTCCTCCCAAGGTCCTGTCTGTGCCTTAGGCAGGAGAGCCATCCCATTTCACATTTCCCCACCTGCTTGTGTGGCTTTGATAGCTTTTTCCCCCCAATTGATTAACCTAGATGAGTATTTTGGGTCAGAGTAATCTAGGTTATTGGTGGGGGCAGAAGAATCATGTTTCAGAGAAGTAGCTGATGCACATTTGTGAGCCATTACACCTCCCTCTGCTCTTGAGCCTGCATGCTGACCCTTTGTGCCCTCATTTGCTATGATACATTCATCCTTTCTTAAACATCAGATGGAAGCTACAAACTGTCCGTTTTGCAGATGAGGTGCTGGTGGGTTAAAGCACGTTAAGGGAGAAAGTTTTTCACTTTGTCATTTTTTTTCACCCCTGCAAGGTGACTTTGAGAACCATTTTCCTTGAATGTCACAGAAATGGCCTCTTTACATCCCATACTCAATAATCACACTCACTCTTGTGGATAGTCCTCCGTGGGTCCACCCTTTAGCTTAAGTATTTTCTCTCAGAAGGCAAGCTAGCCTTTAAACATACAATAGTCAACGAAAAAGAAAAAGCATTATTTATGAATTTGACTCATGTGAGCTTGAAGCTACCACACGCTTGCATTGAAACATTTGATGTTTTAGGATTTAGATTTTTATTTCTCAGATAAGCCCATGGGCTGGCCGTGGAAATGATGGCTTAGATCTAGAGGAGCCAATGATATGATCATATTTCACTTGAGGGGGAAGTCTCTCTGATAGTGCTCGGTTCCCATGTGATACTGGTACAATGATGCTTTGCAAATATGCAGCTCTGCCTCATCTGTGAGTGGAGCATAGAGAAGGAGAGATGTCAGTTCAGTTCCTTACTAGTGCAGTGTATCATCTAGTGCCAACAGCTGGACCTTAGGGATATGACCTGAGATACAAGCTGTGGGGGTCCACAGAGGCTCCCTAGTAAGACCTTACCCAAGGTCAGAAAGTCTGAGCTTGCTTTGCCCGGCAGGGCTGCACAATAGGATGATTTGGCCAAAGGTGTGGGTAACTGGCGTTTTGAAGGGTCTACACTTGTTGATATTTTATACCTCGACCTTGAGAGGGGGAGGTCTTTTTGCTCCTTCTCTTGCTGATGTATAAAAAGCCCATCATGATTAAACTTGAGGCAGCTGGGTATTGACCCAGGGCCCTCCCAAAGCTATCCTGTGTCGCTGTCTTTCTCATCATCTCTGTCTATATTTCTATGTAATACTGCCTCATTCCTCACTCCTTCCCCCCAAGAACCCTTCAACAGGTCGGCGCTCGTCTCCTACGATAAGTTGCTATGTTCTTTCCTTTTTTCACTCCAAAGTAAGAATGCCAGTGGTCATTAATGGGCTGTCAAAGAGCGTGCAATAATCCCACTGTGGAAGGAAAGTATCCCAGAAGTCAGTTTGTAGCAAGAAGTGTAACTTCAATTCCCTTTTCAAAACTTCAGTTTAGAAACTTTAATCACATGGCATAATTGTTTGTATATCCTTTAGGTCCCATTTGATTTTCGGTGACAATTATTCTTTTAGAAAACAATTGTGGAATCTGTGCTTTGTGCTTACTTGAGACTACATATATAAGCTGGATAGTGATGGTGGAGAGATATACACAGAATAAACGATGTGCTGGGGGCATGACTGAGTCAAGAACCTGCTGTGCGAGGTGAGGAGCTGAGTTTGGATTCTTAGTAAGCCATGTAAAAGCCAAGGACAGTGATGAACGTCTGTAACCCAGCACTGCTGGGTGGTGATAGGAAGATGCCCAGAGCTTGATGTCCAGTCAGTCTAGCCAAGATGGCAAACTCTATGTTCAATAAGTCACTGCCTCAAAATAAATTGGGACCAGTAGAAGATGTCAACTTTCTGGCTTCTGCATACAGGATCATGCATTTTGCCCAGACACACAGATGCACAAATGCTCACATGCACACACATACAAATAAATACATAATATATACATCAATAATAAATATTCCCTTATGCTATCAATTGACAAGACACTAGTCAGTATTGACTCAACAGATGTTCCTTGTGTTTCCGTTATGTTATTGGAGCTATAACAAGTCCTTGGGGTATAATAACAAATGATTCTTTAATCCAAGAAGTATTTATTTCTTAGACAAAGAAGCATAAAATATTGTAAGCAGTCCATAAGAAGAGCAAGCCCTTGACATTCAGAAGATTCTCTTTACTGTTACCCAAGACTTGATGTTGCCCTGGGTTGAGCTGCTGTTCACAGCCAGACTTTCTTGTTCTGTTGAATATGAATGCCCTCTCGAGGCATCCATAGAGCACCAAGTCACTCAGTGATCATTATGAACCCATAGTTAAGTCTGAGCACACTCAAGGGTGACACTATTCAATATCTTATTGTCCTGGCTGAGATTAGGGGCTGAGTTTCTTCCTTTCACAATCCTGACATTTCTCCCTGCATTCCTCCCCACACAAACAACTTCTAACAACACCAAAGCTCCAGGTTTTCAACTTTTCCCCCATCACCTATCAGGAGCTGACCCCTGTATTTCTAATTCCCACTTACTTTACTAAATATGAATAGCTCAGGGGTTTCCACAGTGTGCTGTCTCTGACTTCAGGAAATTAAACTACAGCCCTTTAACTATAAGTACATTCTTATTGATGTTTAGCCTGATGATATTGATAATAAAAAACAGTTTGAAAAATAATGAAATAAGTGTTCCAAGACCAAAATAAGGCTTATAACAAAACTGTGTGCATTTGTGTGTGAGTGTGCATGTGTATGGGGGGGGGAGAGAGAGAGAGAGAGAGAGAGAGAGAGAGAGAGAGAGAGAGAGAGAGAAAGCCTGTGCAAGCACATGCACAAGAGACAGGACCAATTTATGATTGAGGTGAAGACAAGGGATTAGTTAAGACAAAGGGAAATGTAATCAGAAATCATTATCCATACTCAGTATGGGGACTGCCATTATTTTCAGTGCTGAACACTTTGTAAGAGGCCCTTACTGTAGTAAATAACCTACCACCTGTGCTAGGCAATAAACAAATCAAAATCAGTGTGTCACACAAAAAGAAGACAGAAAAGCAGGATGGGATTTGAAAAGTAGAGTGCTAGTCAAAGAGGAAAAAGGAGAAAAAAAGGGAAGCCAAACCTTACTATTATTTTTTTACCTCGCCAAAAATATTGAATCATTTTTTGAAAATAAAATTACATCATTCTCCCCTCTCCAACTCTTCCCATTGCCCGACAACAGCAATGTGGGGTGGGTATCGCCATTATTCACCTTTTCACAGGAAGAAACAGAGACAGGTTTCTTGACGTCACAAAGGCAAAAGTGTCAGGACCTTGATTCAGACAACTGATGCTGACTGCCTGCTCTTAACAGGAGCCTGGGCTAAGCCACAGACCTGCATCACTTCCCATTTGACAAATAACAAAACAGGATTTGGGCTACCAGACTAGAAGTCTTATTCATTTTACATCTCCTTCATTCTGTGTATCAAGAAAATAATATCAAAATGAATAATGTGTACAATGGCCACTCCATAGTTGAATTTTTACAGTGGTTTATACTAAAGAACTGGACAGTGTGGAGAGTGCAGAGTACACAGCAGCCCTGCTCATAAGGCCACCATGCCAGCCCACACCGTGTCCAGTTAAGTGAGACTTCTGAAATCTGAAATAAAAAATAGCCAGAAGTTTTAGAAAGAATTGAGATGAAGATGAATGGGTAAAGAGACAGAAGGGAATTCCTTTCCCTCTTAAAGGTGTAGAAGTATTCAGTGGCATGGCCTGGAGGGAGGGCAGTAAAGAGGAGGTTGAATTATTGAGATATGAAATGCTACTGAAATTGGAATGGCAGACATCATCATATCCCCCAATGTTTCCATTGCCTAAACTGGCAAAACCTATGAATGGCATATGCTATCCAAACAACTAAGGAAAGGTCTGCATTATCCCAGAAGGGTTGACTTCATCATCTAAGCACAAATAAGCAGAATTTCTCCAGATAGAAATGGAAAAAAGATGCCATGAGGGGAGTGGGGGATTCAGAGAGACCCAAGGAGGAGAGGGTTCAGAGTGTGGATTCCATGAGTTGAACCAAGAGGGTTTCTAGGAGCTCAGAATGCCACACCCTCTAGCTGACTGCAAGTGCATGCAAGGCTCCCTTTAACAAGGGGCTGGTTCTGCTGACCCCTGAACAGGCTTGCAAGCATAGGAAAGGTTGTGCTCTGAAGCCCATTAACACAGAGAACCACAGAGCAAATTCACATTCTAATGAACACAACTGAGACAGGGTAAGTTTTGCAATGTGTAAGCCTCTAACTTTGTGGTGGTTTGTTACCATGGTGGACCAGTACATTTAGACAATTTAACATTTCAAAATTAGAATTTTAATGTGCTTTAATAATCAGATCATTTTCAGGATCATTTCAAGTTATCCATGGGCAAGTCGGGAAAGGTATAAAAATATGCTAAAAGGAATTTGCATAAGGCTTAATAAATGCTCAGCTGTAAATTGTAGGATATCCCTTGGAATTCCTGAGAGACCTCACCTCCGACAACCAACATTAAACATTGTTAAGAGACAGCAAAAGACAGCAGGTGGGTGACAAGCTGAGTCTATTCGTGACAAAGTACTCTGTGAAGTCATCAAGGCTTAAAAGCCAGACTCAACGTTGTGTCTGGAACATGCTGCTTGTGGTGGAGAACCAGGCTTCCCATAGTGGGTCCTAAGCCTGCAGAAATCATTGATCTGGTTTGGGGCGAGAAAATTCCATTCCCAGCAGGTCTTCTCCTTCCTCATCTCTATGACCCTAACTCTTTCAGATCTTTCATTTTCAGTCTTTAGCTTTCCTCCTTCCCACCTCTACCCGGCCCCTTCCTTTTAGTAGAAAGACACGTGTAGGAGCCCACAAAGATTCCAGCTTGTGGTTTGTTTCCAGGTTTGAGAGTCAGAGTTTATGTTGCCCTCCAAGGTTGCATAATAGGGTGCAAAGGCATAGTTACCAGTTGTCTTATACTTCAAGGCCTAATCACAAGATGCTTTGCCGTGGGGAATTGTGGTGGTATTGTGTTCCCCAAAATATTATGTACTTTAATAAACTTATCTGGGGTCAGAGACAGAACAGCCACAATATTAAACATGAGGATAGGCAGTGGTAGCATACGCCTTTAATCCTAGCATTCCAGAGGCAGAAATTCATGTGTTCAAGGATACACCCAAGCATGGTGACCCACGCCTTTAATCCCAGAAAGCAAGCCTTTAATCCCAGGGAGTGGTGGTAGAAAGCAGAAAGGTATATAAGGCGTGAGGACCAGAAACTAGAGGCATTTGCCCTGGACAGGCATTTGGCCTGGAGAAGCATGTGGCTGGTTAAGCTTTCAGGCTTCTAGCAGCAGTTCAGCTGAGACCCATTCTGGATGAGGGCTCGGGGCATCCAGTCTGAGGAAACAAGACCAGCTGAGGAACTGACGAGGTGAGATAGCTTTGGCTTATTCTGTCTCTCTGACCTTCCAGTGTTCACCCCAATAACTGGCTCAGGTTTGATTTTATTAATAAGACTCTTTAAGACTCATGCTACATTTGGCGCCCAACGTTCGTGGTATGAATTCATGAAAAAGCTGTGGCCTTGTGAGCCCCAGCTCAGGCCCGAGCTATACTCGGCCGGTTGTGGCGGCACACGCCGGTAGGATTTACTGAAGGAGGCAGAGGCAGGAGGATCCCGAGTTTGAGGCCGGCCTAGGAGGCTTGCTAAGGAGAAGCTTCAGCCCGGACTGAACCACAAACAGTGGTGGGACCATGGAGGCAGTGGCTGCTACTCCGAGTTGCTGGCTGCTTCTCATCATGTTGGTGACTGCGGTGATGCTGCTACCTGGGACAAAGGGTTTACTGCTGCTTGTTCAGAGAAGAATTGCCAGGACCATCGTGTTACAAGAAAGCATCGGCAAAGGTCAGTTTGGAAAAGTTTGGCAAGACAAATGGTTGGGAGAAATTGCTGTGAAGATTTTCTCTTCTAGGGAAGAACGTTCATGGTTCCGAGAGACAGACATTTATCAGACTGTGATTGCTCCAAACCACAGAGGAGGCACAAAAAAAAAAAAAAAAAAAAGAGTCTGCAGTGAACCATGACCACACCTAACAGGGACTTTGAAATCTCCAAAAAGGTGACAGAATTCCACAACGATGATTCTACATGGACTATGATAAAGCCATTAAGCTGATTAACACCAAGGAAAGATCGACTTTGGACTACAAAGTGTTTAGGACAATTTCAAGATGACTAGCTGAGATGATCCAGCCTGACAGACTACTCGAACAAGGACTTGTGACAAGCTCTGAAATTTCCTATTATGCAGAGACTGAACAAATGATACAGGACTTGATAATTAACCCAAAAAATTTTCTTTTCAAGATTCCCTAAAGGTATCTTCACCCCTAGAAAGTAAAAAGAAAAAGAGAAAATAGATATGAGATAGATCACCAAATCTACTCTGAGAAAAAAGATAAAGAAATAATAGGATAAATAGGTAGATCACTGAATCTACACTGGAGAAAAAGAGGAAGATATAAAAATGACAAAAGGTAGACTACTGAATGTGTTATGAAAAGAAAAAAAAGAGAATATGGATATGATAAGACCAGCTGAGGAACTGACGAGGTGAGATAGCTTTGGCTTATTCTGTCTCTCTGACCTTCCAGTGTTCACCCCAATAACTGGCTCAGGTTTGATTTTATTAATAAGACTCTTTAAGACTCATGCTACAGGGAATGGTTACCAGGTGTTTTGAAGGCTCTATACTTGGTTGTACATTGTGCTTTGATCTTGAAAGGGGGAGGCCTTTTGCCGCTGCCCTTGCTAATGTATAAAAAAAACCATTAGAAATAAACTCGAGGCTGCTGGGTATTGACCTAGGGCCCTCCTGAAGCTATCCTGTGTCTCTCTCTCTTTTTTTTCATCTTCTTCTATATTTCCTATGTAGAATTCCTCAGTTCCTCACTTCCCCCTTCAAGGGACCCTTCCATAGGTCAGGGCTGGGCCCCAACAGTCACATACTTTAGAAAAGCTTCCAGGTTTCTTTTTTTTTTTTTTTTTTGGTTTTTTCGAGGCAGGGTTTCTCTGTGGAGCTTTGCGCCTTTCCTGGAACTCACTTGGTAGCCCAGGCTGGCCTCGAACTCACAGAGATCCGCCTGGCTCTGCCTCCCAAGTGCTGGGATTAAAGGCGTGCGCCACCACCGCCCGGCAAAGATTTCTTTCTTTTTTTTTTTTTTTAATTTATTTTATTTATGTGTACAGTGTTCTGTCTGCATGTATGCCTGCAGGCCAGAAGAGGGCGCAAGATCTCATTACAGATGGTTGTGAGCCACCGTGTGGGTGCTGGGAATTGAACTCGGGAACTCTGGAAGAACAGACAGTGCTCTTAACCGCTGAGCCATCTCTCCAGCTCCAGCTTCCAGGTTTCTAACATGTCTAGAATTTAATAAAAAATTTCTCTACAATAGGAAACAAAACAAAATGCTAGAATTGGGCAAAACACTTCTGCTGGAAAGTATCTGTAAACCTATTTATATAAGGCAATGGCCAGGATTATCTTAGCATGCAGTCAAGGCATAGGTATTGAGCACAAGAATTATTAATGACATAATGGTTCATACATGATGGGAATTATAAGGCACCACCATTGTTGCATTTCATATATATCGACTGTGATCAACGACTGGAAATATTTAATTTGCATTGTGCCTTTCATTCTTGAAGACAACTTGAGGTTACATCTGCATTACTGTGTTAAAATTAAAAGAATAAGAAAGACCATGCCAGAAGCATGCTAATGATGAAGTGGCCCATATCGATGTAGTCGTTAAGGGAAAATACATTAATTAGTTTTCTTGACAGATCATTTTGTCAGACTAAGCTAAAGAAATAACTAAAAAGTGGTAAGGAAAACTAAGGTTTAGTCCCTTGTACATTTGGGGAGAGATCTTAGCTCTCAGTTTCCTGATCAATAATAGATGGGGAAAAAAAAGGAAACAGTCCCTGTGTCTCCAGCTGTGTGCAATCTTGATGGTATAACTTGTCTGATGACTTGTAAACCTCTATTGATCTGCAAAGGCTTTCTAATTACCATTTCATTACTCCAGAAGAAATAGTTTCTGTAGCAGACTTATTTGGAGTTCATAATCTAATCAATATTAATTAATATTTAATCATGATTATATTAAATGAATATAATACACTTAACACCTTTAAAGTACTGTATACTTATACACACATGATTCTATATTAATAATTAATGGCAATAAATGCTTGTCCTGAGAAAACTTAGTGCTTATGTTCAACTTATTACCTTCCTTCTTTTTCTTAAAATATTTTAGTTCAGTCTCAACTAAATTTCAAATGCGTTTCCAGATGATAACATAGAAAGCGCATTTTACTGAGCTATAGATACAAGAATGGCTTGTCTCTATGTATGTATGTGAGTATGTGAATGTATACATTTACAGATATGTATTTCTTTTTGAGATTGATGTATCATTTCCTTTTATGTGTATGCTTTCCGTGAAGGGAGGTAAATGCTGTGTGTGTGTGCAGTGACCACAGAGGCCAAAAATGGGTAACAAAACCTCTGACACTGGAGTTACAGAAGGCTGTGAGCTGCTGCATGGGTGCTGGCAATTGAACTTCAGTCCTCTGAAAAAGCAGCCAGTGGTGTTAACTGTTGAGCCATCTCTCCAGACATGAAATCTAAATTATATGTGTGTGTGTGTGTGTGTGTGTGTGTGTGTGTGTGTTTCCGAGAATGGGTTTCTCTTTCCTGGAACTCACTGTGTAACCCAGGCTGGCCTCAAACTCACAGAGATCCACCTGCCTCTGCCTCCAGAGTGCTAGGATTAAAGGCATGCACCACCACTGCCTGGCCTTAAATCTTATTTTAAAGATACATTATTTAAGTAATCCTGTTAGTACCTTCCTGCTGTATTATAGACATATAGCCTGAATATAGTTGACTATTTTGGTAACCAATTTTTCATGTAAGTCCAATTAAAATTAAAAATTATTTTAGAGCATAAATACATTCAGTTGTAACTGAAACTGAGAGATAAAATCAAGTAGAGAAGATAAATTCTTGAAGAAAAAAATAAATTTCATCTGAAAATAGATAATGAGGATGAATACTAAAGAAGAACATATCTATAAGGGTGTGTTAAGTACAGCTTTTTAATTAGTTTTAAATTTTCATTTAATGTGTGTGAGTGCTTGCCTGCATGTCTGTTTGTTCACAACACACATGCCCAGACAAGACAGAAGAGGGTGTCAGACCCCTGGAAGTGGACATAATGATGATTGTGAGTCACTGTACAGATGCTGGGATCTGAACCCAGGACTCTTAAGATAATGGTGGTGATGAGAACAACAATTAAGCAGTACTGTAGTTGTTTTTTACTTTTACCTCCAATTATATGGCAGACTACTCCTCAAAAGAGACGATCTAGAACAGTGGTTCTCAACCTTCCTAATGCTGTGACCGTTTAATACAGTTCCTCATGTTGTGGTGGCCCTCAACCATAGAATTACTTTGTGGCTACTTTGTAACTAATTTTTCTAATGTTAGGAATCATAATGTAAATGTCTGATATGCAGGATATTTGATATGTGACCTCCTGATAGGGTCATTTGACCCCAAAAGAGGCTGTGACCTACAAGTTGAGAACTACTAATCAAGAAGAATGACTTAAACCAAAAAAAAAAAAAAAAAAAAAACTATGAAGATATATGGGAAGGTACTTGGGACTGTAAGATGTTAAATTTTTGGCTAAAATAATATTCTCCATTATAGTGACTATCGTACAATTGGAAGGTGCTAATATTTATGTCTACTGTTTCTTTATTAACAGTCACCTTGTGAAATGAAAAAAAAAAAAGGCAAATCCTGTTTGCCAAAAAGAATTTATAGTGGCTCAAATAGTACAAATTCACAGGTAAATGGGGTGCGGCAGCACACTGTGTCGTAGGCAGCAGAATTCAAAGAGGCGTTAGTATTATAGTCACATTAAATGGTTCCTTTTCTTGTATTTGAATCACCCATTCACATTTCCAACCTGCAACATTGCCTGTGAAGAAGCAATAAATATTCCAGGAACACTTTTCTTTAGTGATGATTGGATTACATGCTCATTCAATTCAGAGTTCATTAAACCGTAGGGTTAATCTTACACTTAAAGGAATGAGGTAGCATTGTAATAATCTTATGGCGCACTTTTAGAGTGGCAGAGGTTTGTTAGTGGAGTGCTAGATAAATATAAAAACTTATGATCTATAATAATAAAACAAAAACAATATTTTCCATGTGAATTGTGCAACATGGATTATAAATCCTTTTACTGTATCTAAGTAGTGCTGAATTAAAAGAGGAAATAAAACAAGCAGATTAAATGCAGAACAGCGGCTGGCATACTCTGATATAAAATAAGACCAGTGATTTCTCTCTAGCCTAATAATACCATCACCCATGTTCAGTTCAGATTGGTAATTAGAATATTGCCATTTTGGTCAGCTTGTTGGCCAATTTGTAACTTTGTTGATAATTTATGTTTGTATACACATATTAGCAAAAAACATTTAGGTGTAGTTCTGTATTTATACAAATAAAATAAACTAAAAATGGAACTATAAAGTTCAATTTGGGATGAAGCACATAAGGTTGGCATGGCCCTGCACAAGGAGGGCATTTTTGTTCACAAGTCCTTCCATGTTTTTAAAAGCTCTGCCAATAACACCAGGCTGTAGATTAATATGCAGAATATAGAAATAATTCAAAAATAGACGACAGAAAACAAGCCATTCATTCAATAAATGTGGGAAATGGACAGAGTTCAGAAGAAGGGGCCCAAATGGTCATTAACTATAAGTGTTTAGTATCCTCAGCCTTTAGGGAAATGTAAGTCTAAACCGTATTGGAATTCCATCTCACCCCAGTCAAAATGTCAGCTATCAAAAAAGAAGGAATGAATAAGATGCCGAAGATGTAGGGAAAGAGGAACACTCTCGTGGCATCAAGGTTCCTCAGGAAACTGAAAATAAGCAAGTGCCATATGATCCAGCTATGCCTCCCCTGGGTATCCTTTTGAAGGAATCTGAGCGTAACACAGAGACACTTGCAGCACTGTTAACAGAAGCCAGTGTATAGGTGCCCATCCACTGGGGAATGGATGAGGGAAATGTGGCATACTTACACAGTGGAGATTTATTTGGTCCCAAAGAAGAAGAGAATTATGTCGTTGGAAGGAAATGACAGAAGAGCCGAGCATCATATTGAGCCAAATGAACTAGACATAGAGTGGCAAATATTGACACTAAAATAGGAGAGGACTGTATGTAGGATTAGTCTAAACAGAGTTGGTTGGGAGGGGGAACACCAGAAGGTCATGAGAAGGAAATGAATACAATCATCTCTTATTTTCTATCGGGTGCAGAACCTAGATTAGCTGGTTTGATGATAGATGGGTAAGTAGGGAGGGAGGGGCAGAGAGAGAGAGAGAGAGAGAGAGAGAGAGAGAGAGAGAGAGAGAGAAGAGGAATATAGACAGAAGGAAGGAAGGAATGTAGGTAGGTAGACAGTAAATTGATAATTTGGGGCCTGGAGAGATTGCTCAGTGGTTCATAGCACTAGCTGTTCTTCCAGAGGACCCAGGTTTGATTCCTAGCACCTACATGGCAGCACTCAACTGTCTGTAACTGCAAGTACAGGGGATCTGATTTCCTATCTTGTCTTCTATGGGCACCAGGCACACACATGTTTCAGAGTTATACACATAAAAATAAAAAAAAAAGTAAATACAAAAAAATAAATAATTTTGTATATAAGATATGAAAGGGGTAGTCAGGTGGAAAGTGGAAGGGGAGGGGCCAAGGGGAAAAACTAGCAGAGTATGAGCACTTACTTTACACTGATTATGAAAATGTCATGAGGAAGCTCATTGTTTTATACACTATCTAAAAAAATGAATATTAAAAAAACATGTTTAATCTAAAACATACATGATTCTCTTTATTTGAGAACATTTGGAACTTGATTTTCCTGCATATGAAGAGAATTCTAGTAACACGAGTTTATAGCATCACTTACAGTTGACTTGATGCTGACTATCACTTTATTAGTCACAAAAGCAAGCTACAGCGATGTTTTCAAAAATGTACTTTCAGTACAACCGGTATGTCTTTGAGCCTTACCCATTCATCCAAGTAGACCCACTGACAATGTAAAAATAATACTTGCTTCCCTATGGCTAACATTTTATTCTGCTAGAAAAAAAAGTGATATTAAACTGCATTAGGAAATGTCTGAGTGGAAAACACAGAATGCCAAGACTCCAGATGTGAGCCAGCAGGAGACTGTGGGTGAATACAGAGGAAGAAAAAGTAGTGCATCCTCTCAGCTAGGTGCTTGCTTATAAACTGGACTTTTTGACTGTCCTGAAGCAGAATGGCTTGCTGACACTCAGGTAATGGGAGAGAGTTATGAAGGAGGAAATCATTTCTGTTGTTTCCCTCAGTTCACATACTGTTAAACTAATGCTGATTTTTGGAGAAAAGGGCATGAATTTAAAGATCATAGGCTTCCTTATGGTTTCCACTGTTAGTACTAATTCTCTTTTCTAAGTGAATGTTTCTGAAATTATAAAATTCTGTGTAGCTAGAGTTTCCTGCCTGGCCCACAGTCAGGACAAATCTGTCACCTGCCAGTCCCACAGCCGCTCAGACCCAAAGAAGTAAACACAGAGACTTGTATTGCTTACAAACTGTATGGTCGTGGCAGGCTTCTTGCTAACTGTTCTTATATCTTAAATTAATCCATTTCTATAAATCTATACCTTGCCACGTGGCTCGTGGCTTGCCGGCATCTTCACATGCTGCTTGCCATGGCGGCGGCTGGCAGTGACTCCCTCTGAATCAGCCTTCCACTTCCCAGAATTCTTCTTCCTGTTAGTCCCGCCTATACTTCCTATCTGGCCACTGGCCAATCAGTGTTTTATTTATTGACCAATCAGAGCAATTTGACACACAGACCATCCCACAGCAATTCTGTATAACATTAGCTGAAAGAACATACAACTATATGAGATACCTGTGTTTATATTTCAAAGAAAATACTTATTTTATTTCTGATGTGTGATGGGGAGTCCAAATAATACTGCAGCCTCCTTTCATTCAATTACCTCAGTTGAGAACTTAGGGGAGAAACTTGGACTTTTTCATACTTTAGTTAGTATTGAGAATTTTCCATGTGCATATTAAACATGATGCAAGCCAGTCCATGTCATTCTAGCTTCATGCTAAATTCTCTAACAAACTTGCTCTGAAGTTAAAAAGATTGTTTAAAAGATGAATGTCAGATGTATGCACTATACTCATGAATTGCCATAATTTAGATAGATAAATTGATAGATGATAAGATAGATAGATAGATAGATAGATAGATAGATAGATAGATAGATAGATAGA
>CABHPR010151316.1:25881-43624 GCA_902168415.1 Peromyscus melanophrys | reverse complement strand
CAAATAGGTAAATCAAAACATAGCAAGAAAATAAGCAGATGTGAAGTAAGCCTATGAACAATTAAATAAGTTTTTATAATGAGAAACCCTCCAGGGAAAAACCCTAAGCCCACAAGTCTTCCTGTTGAATCTTGTTGGATATTTTAGAAATAAGTATCAATCTTGAATGTAGTGTTAACCATAAACCTCACCACAAAGATGGGAACTCATCCTAGGTGACATTATGAGCTTAGTGTCACCCTGATGCCAGAACTAGATCAGGCAAAGACATTCATGGAGGAAACAGATACAACTTTAAAGCAATGTTCTTCAGTGTGGTTGTGATGCTTAGACCATTTCACAGGCTGTTAGGCTGTTTGCACAGGTACTGATTTTACACCAGTTCAGCAGTTTGTATAGTCATTGGGTTTTGCTGTTCTCACTTCTTACATAGAGTTTTAGTAAAAGTTGAAAGGACAAATGATGTCTTCATGAGAAGACTGAATGAGACATTACATTAATGTACGTCCTTTGATTTGAATGACTCCATCAAACCAAGATAGGTCAGGAGAGCTATAGGTACATCCTATATTCATCATCTGTGCATAAGGCAGGCAATTCCCTCCAACAGGGCAGCACAACCCTATTCAGAAACCTATATTTCAGGCTTTTCTAGAAAGGAACATCTTTAAAGTAAATAAGACCCACAAGTATCCTTTGCTATCTTTGGGGAAAAATACTTGTGCAATGATTTTTATTCTCAATGGGAGATTTAAAATGTCTTACAAATATTAATCCTTGTAGCATATTAGAAGATAAGAATGAGTGGTTCTTCACTGAAGGAGACTGAGAGATACCAGTACATTAAGCTAACATGATTATAAGCATTACAAAGACAAGTAGATTTTTTTTCTGGGCTCATATCATACAAGTCTTATTATAAACAAGGAGCTGTAGTCCCCAGCCCTTGCCACCAAAATATAATTCTGAATTCAAACAAAAATCTGCTAAATTCCTATATTTCCCAACCTAAACAATATTAAAGAAATCCATTACTTACTTGAACATTTCAAGTTTTATTTTTATCTATTTTTATTCACCTTAATAAACCACCAATGTGCTCCTTTCAAAAATTGTTACTATATTTTATTAATGTATTTGTATGCATGTGTGTGGTCACGTACATGACACAGTGTGCTTGTGGAGGTCAGAGCGTAACTTGAGGTTTATGTTCTCCCTTTCCAGTATGTGAGTCCCCAGGAGGAACTCAATCCAGTTTCAGGTTTGGCACCAAACACCTTTACATACTGAACCATCTCTCTGGTCCTGCAAAATATTCCCTCTGTCTATTTAAAGGCAACTGTGTTGAGAAGAGAGGCCATGTCAATAAGCACAACATCTCTGATTCAAAGATGGACCCTCTTAAGCAGTACTTTTGTTTTTCTTGTAATCTCACGACTTCATAGACATAGCCATAATCATAAGACACTGGGAGTTTGCATTGTTAGTGGATCATCTCATGTTTTATTTAAAATTCAGGGCACATTTTCTTCAACCTCCACCTTTATTTAATCTGAATATGTACAAGAATTTACAATTTCAAATTTAAAGTCTTTTCTGCTAGGTTTTATTTCAGAAGAATCACAGTTTAAGGTAAAAGAACAGTAATGCATCATTTATCCTGAATAACAGATGGGGTTGTGTTTCATAATCATGTATCACCATAGAACAGTATACAGAAGAGAGGTCTTGCGAGTGCCAAAATTTATGTCAATGCACAATCATCAAAAGATACATTTATTACATAAGAGTGAAAGACTCATGGGGAAAAGTAAACACCCATTATTTTTAATTTTTAATTTAATTTTATTTTTTTTATTTTTTTTTATTTTTTTTATTTTTTTGGTTTTTCGAGACAGAGTTTCTCTGTGTAGCTTTGCGCCCTTCCTGGAGCTCACTTGGTAGCCCAGGCTGGCCTCGAACTCACAGAGATCCGCCTGGCTCTGCCTCCCGAGTGCTGGGATTAAAGGCGTGCGCCACCACCGCCCGGCTTAATTTTATTTTTTAAGAGCGAACAGAAGCCGCTCACAGCCAGCCCCTTTCTAAAAAGCTGGCAAGTACCAGTAAGATGTAAAGCTGGAAAAAAAATCTGAATAAATTACATCTAGGAGCATCACATTGCAGGGATTCAAGGCCATTCACATGTGTAATAGACTCCCATCAGTAGGCCATAGGACTTGATTTCACGATGGCCCAATCTAATAATGAGAATCTATAATGAAGTTTAGGATTTAAATGAATTGTAAAATCATAGTGTTTGCAGTCTGTACATAAAATTTAGGTGTAGCAGTTGATCCTTCCACCAGCTTGAACATCCATAGGAGGTTTGCTCTGCATAAAGAATATGTGTGCTAGAAATTTAATAAACCTTTGATAATTAAATATATGTATTCATATTCAAGCAAGATGGTTTAAATTTTACAATTAAAGTATTTATTGAATTTGAATATTAAATTTAAAAGTGTAACTTCTTCCTGTGAGAACATTATTCTGCTTCTTAAGTTGGTTTGCATATTGAACACTTTTTCCTTGAAAATTAACTTTAATTTATTAAACAGAAATCCTTAGGTTATCAAAAAAAGCTGTAAAATCTAATGTATGCACACACCTACACGAATTGCATAAATGTAATAAAATATTTATAAACATTTGTCATTAAAATTCTTTGTAAACATCTTGTTAAGGAATAAATGACCTATATCCAGATGATACAAGGATATAATTAAAACAAAAATATAATCTAAGGCTTCTGAGAATATATATATATATATATATATATATATATATATATATATCTCCTCTTAAATATACATCAAAATTTGAAAAACAAATACAAATGTTAGCATATCAAAATCTGTGACTTAAACTTTAGAGTTAACTTATTTTTATGTTGCTATTTATTTCATTTTGATAAAGCTATATATAAGATTTCTATCTACTTTTGAAGGTACCCAGTTTTATTTTATTTTCAGTTGTGAAAACATAAAATTTATAAATTTTTATTACTGCTTTAAGACTATACAGTTTCACTCTGGAGTTCTTCTTGGCCTGGAACTTGCTATGGAGACAAAGCTGGCCTTGAACTTGGGGTAATCTGCATAGGACCGATGAGGTTGTAGCTGTGTATGAGCACATGACCTAAATGATGTACCTTATCACACAAGAGGTCTACTCTAAGAGTTACAGACAGTTCTTTCCAAAGCACTACTTTGTAAAGTTTATGTTTGTGTAAGTACCAAATCTTCACATTGACTGGATGCTTTTGTGAATGAGTAAGGCCATTGGAAGCAGGTTGAGCATCAAATTTGGCACATTTGATGGCATCTTTCAAATCTTATTCTGCTTCTTAAGTTGGTTTGCATATTGAACACTTTTTCCTTGAAAATGAACTTTAATTTATTAAACAGAAATCCTTAGGTTATCAAAAAAAGCTGTAAAATCTAATGTATGCACACACCAACATTTTGATAAAGTTATATATAAGATATATACAAAAGAGCCAGCTTTCTGTGTTGTCATGTAGCCAAGCTGCTGTGCCAAACACGTAAGCAAATCCTACCCAAGTTCTAGGTCTTTATTAAAAACCCTCCTTGCAGCCCAGCCTCATGGTGATGCTTCCTGCCTAAGTCACTTCTCTGCCTTCCTTACCAGAGAGACTAATGAGTCTCCCAAAGGGAGAGCAAAGCAAAATCAACCTGGATGTAGTTTCTGTTTTGACTTGCTGAGAAACTTGGAAAACATCTTTGTTTTATGTGAGATATGTTTACTCTCATCTCTTAATCTATTTCGAAATTCTTTGTACTAACAACAGCTCCATTTAGCTGGAGTCTTTTGATGTGTGCAGCAACTGCCTGTTGTTTCCAGAAAGTAAAATAAGTGTCTCCGTTCTTGTTTTGTTTTGAAGCCTCTTTTAGACAATGGAGTCTTTCAAACCAAAGTTTTGAGGTCTACACATATTTTCATTCTGTTATTTCACGTTCAGTTAGAAATGTCATCATTGTATTTTCTCAAATATTTTTGCTTTCTTTCTTAGCAAATCAGGCATTGCAAAGTCATGTATTTATTTATACAATCAAGTTTCATTTCCCTTCATGCCAAAACCTGCACAGCTTAGGGACTGACAAAACTGATCTAACTAGAGTAATGAGGAATGAAGAAAGGACAGACACCCAGACACAAATACAGAAAAACTGCGGTTGGCTGGGCTGTGCACTCTGATAGAGATGCACCAGTGTAGCATGAATCTTAGAAGGTCTTATTACTAAAATCAAACCCGGAGCCAGGTATTGGATTAAAGCTGGAAGATAAGAGAAGCAGAACAAGCCACAGCCACCTCACCTTGCCAGTTCCTCAGCTGATCCTCTTTCCTCGGACTAGAAGCCTCTGAGTCCTCATCCAAAATGAATCTCAGTTGAACTGCTGCTCAAAAGCCTAAAAGCTTAACCAGGCTAGTTTCTGGTTTTCATGCCTTATATACCTTTTTGCTTTCTGCCATCAGTTCCTGGGATTAAAGGTGTGGAGTCACCATGCCTGGCTATTTCCAGTGTGGCTTTGAACTCACAGAGATATGGATGGATCTTTGCCTCCAGAAGGCTAGGATTAAAGGTGTGAGTGGCACCATTTTCTGGCCTCTATGTCTGTCTAGTGGCTGTTCTGTTCTCTGACCCCAGATAAGTTTATTAGGGTGCACGATATATTGGGGAACACAAATATCACCACACACCAGAACTCAGGAAACTGAGTGCTTTTATTTTATTAATCTGAATGGAGGAGGCAGGTTGAGCTAATTTCAGTAGTGAGTCTCTGTAGAGGAGCACTCTCAGGCTGTAAACATCTAGAAGAGGAAGCTGCAATAGACATTTTCTGTACACCCTGTCTTCATCCATACATGGACCAGGTGAAGATCTGCTATTTCTCTGAGACTGACCTGAAGAAAGTTTTAGCATTCCTGTGAGCTTGAGGTATTAGAGTCCTTGATATGGCCATGCTCATATCCACCATGAGTAATGACTTAAAACTTCATCCATTTCCCATACTTTAGGTCTTCCCCCCAGCTAAAAAAAAAATCCCATTCCCTGTTTGAAATGCAGAGAAAAATTGACCCTGGGGTGCCCAAGCCCAACTGATACATGTGCAGCACCACCCCATACCCATTTCTCAGGGAATATCACAGAAGAGGTGGAAAGATTATGAGAGCCAGTGGAGCAGGATGTCTGCTGTGAGATAGTGTCTTCTGTATATGACGGGGAAGCTGAGCTCATGAACTCTGAACAATATGGCTACCTAAACAAGACCTGCACAATGACAATACCAGGTCACATGCCAAGGGGATGGGTTTAATCTCACAAGACCCCACCCCTTAGATAGAGAACTACAGGCACTTGGTGAGTACTGAGAGAGGTAGAAAAAGTATTCTCTATGAACAAGCCCCCTGCTATATGATCCCATCCCCAAGTTGGGGTTCCTCACATGGTATCAGTCCTATGGTACTATAACTGATTACATAATTAGCACCAGAATTTGATCAGAAGGGAAAGATGGATCCTGTCTGGGCACCTGTGGGTGGGCCTGTCCTTTCTGTGGCCAGAATGTGCATGCTCATGGCATCATATTATCTCAGGTTACTAAGGTTTTCCTACAGGCCAACGAGATGCCCCAAAGCAAGAATTTCAAGACCCCACAGAAGCTGACTTCCTCCATGTATGGGATGTTTAGTCTCTCCTTACCCTAGTGTGTCAATCCCCATATTAGGGACTTATTAGTTAGATGCTGGACAAGAAACAGTTTATGTAAAGAAGGACTTACTGTTAACTGTTTAAGAGGAGGGTGCAGTGTATCATAGAAGGGAAGGCCTAGTTGGGACTGTGGAGTAGCTGGTCAAACTCACCATAGTGGAGATTCTCTGGCAAAGCCAATGGGGTTACCTTAGGACAGGGAGACATAGAAGGGTCTGGATATACAGTACAGCCTTTCATTCCCCCAGTGGCCTGCTTCCACCAGCGAGGCCACCTTCTAATTGTCACATTTTCATCTAAATGATGTGACATTTTGAAGCCATCAATGAATATGTTCATTGATGAAAGCAGAGTCCATGTATCTAATCACTTCATGAAAGCTGATCCACTGCACGTAAATTTCAATAATAAACTTCCATAGCAGCAGTTCTTAACTTGTGGGTCATGACCCCTTTTGGATCACGTTTCAGATATCCTACATATCAGATATTTACATTACTATTTATATCAGTAGCAGAGTTACAGTTCTGAAACAGCAACAAACTAATTTTATGCTTAGGGGTTGCTACAATATGAGGAACTGTATTAAAGGGTCACAGCATCAAGAAGGTTGAGAACCACTGCTTCATAAGGAAACTTTCGGTTCAAGTGATACCATCCCACCTCAGTAAACTGTCAGGTTTTCTCAATCTTATATATTGTATAATTTGGATGTTGACATGAAGTTATGACTTTCTGATTACTGATACCTTCTGCTAGTGTTCTTTTGAAAGAGGGTGTAGTTTTGTAGCTCAAGCTACAGTTTTCCCACTCTCTTTAGGAATATAAATGCTTTCTACCTTTTGACTAGAACTGAGGGAAATGAAAACTTCTAGCCCTATCAGAAGAGAGGACTTGAAAGACATATGTATCTTACAGCATGCTGTCACACATTTTTATTAGCAATAGTTACTAAGAGCCACATGCTTCATATTGATATTATAATAAAATTCTTATGGTAAGAGCCAAATATTAAATATTAAAACAACCTCTTCAAACACTGGGGCAGGTCTGTCTTTCTCTATGACAATTTTACATTATTTTTTCTCCAGTGATGTAAATACATGTTGTTAATGCCACAGGTTTCATTAACTGGAACCTTAACATCTTCACAGATTTTAGTTTTCATATGTATTATTGACAAGTTACTCTCACTTGAAGGCATTGAGCCTTCAGACAGCAACAGTTCTCTGTACTGTCAAACTTCCTAAGGAAGTTGAATCAGACAACTTGTATTACCATGGTGACTGGTGAGAACAACTGAAATTCCCACAGGAAGGATGTGGTGGTTAGAATAAGAATGGCGCCCCCATAGGCTCATATAATTTAATGCTTAGTCACCAGGGTGTGGCACTATTTGAAAGGATTAGAAGGACTAGGAAGGAAGTGGAGCCTTGTTGGAGGATGTGTATCAATGGGGGGGCGGTGAGCTTTGAGGTTTTAAAAACCTATGTTAAGCCCAGAGTCCATCTCAGTCTCTGTCTGTGTATCTGTCTGTCTGTGTTCTCTCTCTCTCTCTCTCTCTCTCTCTCTCTCTCTCTCTCTCTCTCTCTCTCTCTCTCTCTCTCTCTCTCTCTCTCTGCCTGCAAATCAGGATGTGCCTCCTCCAGAGCCATGACTGCCTACAGGCTGCCATACTCCCTGCCATGTTAATAATAGACTAAGCCTCTGACACTGTAAGCAAGCCCCCAATTAAATGTTTTCTCTTGTAAATATTGCCTTGGTCATGCTCTCTCTTCACATCAATAGAATGGTGACTAAGACAGGTATTCTTGTGAAAATCCTACCTACCATGCTGCTTGTTGGTGGGATGTGGGCTTTGAGAATTTGGATCAGGAAAGCAGTTGAATGCTACCAGTGGGGCTTAATGGGCTATTCTAGGAGGAACATGGTGGCTGGCATGCATGGTGCTGGAGCAGTAGCTGAGAGCTGGCAAAGAGTGCCTACTCCTTTGAGATTCTGATGTACACTGAAGACCAGCTGAGATATCCAGCTTTATTGGCTGAACAGTGACTGTTCTTGGACCTTCCGTTGGTAGACAGCTATTGTTGGACTAGCTGGGTCACAAAAGTTGGGCATGCGCCCCCTTTTATTATGATGGAGAAGTTATCTATTTCCTGGTCAGGAAGAGATTAGTAGAGATGCTTCCCTGTGTTTCAGGAAAGGATGACTCAGCACTGATGGTGTGAGTCTTCAAAGTGTGAGGAGAGAGAAGACTGGTATAAAGTGACCTTTTAATCTATATTTGTCTCCTTTGTTTATAACCATGCTTCTACCTATCGTGATGATGAGTCCCCACCTCCCTGGTCACCCAGAACAAACAACTGGAAAGAAAAAAAAAGCCTATGAAACATAATGAGATCAAATGCAAAAGAGTAATCTTTCCAGTA
This sequence comes from Peromyscus melanophrys, assembly GCA_902168415.1. Lineage (NCBI taxonomy): Eukaryota > Metazoa > Chordata > Mammalia > Rodentia > Cricetidae > Peromyscus > Peromyscus melanophrys. The sequence goes on along the minus strand of CABHPR010151316.1, from coordinate 35,421 downwards.
AAGAGAAAAACCAAACTTACCAGAATTTGAGGGAGAAAATAATCCCCCCATAAGATTTTTTTCAACTTACTTCATGGGTGAAAACTCAGAGAAAACATCCAATTAGCATGTATAAAAGCTACAACAGTGGTAAAGACTTGATTGAGAGCCTTTCTAGCATAATACATTGAAAATCCAAGCAACTCGGAGATAGGCAACTAAGTGAAATGCTCCTGATTCAACACCTGTATCTGATTCTTGCCAGGAACTGGAGGTTTGAGCCTGTCCTGATCTTCATAACTCTATGTATAAGATCTAAGGCAAAAGTGAAAGACTGGAGATATAGCTAACTGCAGTTGGAAATCTTCAAGTGGCCTGCCAGACTTTCTTGAAGACAGAAGAGCTGCCTGTGCCTGTCTCACAGCATGTATAAATAAACCCTTGGTCATAGCATTGTTAGCAAAGGATCCTTCCAACAACTTGCTTGAGTTGGGAGGTGTGGCCTCTCAAGATCTAACCTCTCAATAAGAACAAAGTCTGTCCAAACTGCAGGATCAACTATGGAACATTGAGCCAGGAAACCAGATAAACATGCTCACACTGACCCAAAGGAAGTTTGAGGTAAGAAATTCATGTTTTGTTTTAGCTGCTGTATTTGAGTTCATTTTTATACAAGGATATGAAATTAATTAACCATTCATTGACACAAAACTCTATATGTAAGGAGTCTCCTGATTCTTGAACAATGGAACAACCAAGGAAAGCAAACAGAAAATATTTTTGAACAGATTGAAACTTGTTTTTGTGGGAAAAACACCAATTGTAATTCAGAGCCTATCAAGGGTTTGTGGTCTCCACCCACACCAAACCATGAGTTGAGGACCCAGGACATACATGCTCAAGAGAACAGTGTTATAATAAATGGATCTAATTCAAGTTAACTATGATCTATGCATATATAAATTCCTGATAAAAATAAATTATGATAGCATATACATACAGAGAGAGAGAGAGAGAGAGAGAGAGAGAGAGAGAGAGAGAGAGAGAGAGAGAGAGAGAAATAATTATAACATAGAGATGCACTTTCAAAATGCAGGATAGATAGTAAAACATAGCTATGAATAGCTTGGGAGCACAGCTCAGTGATACAAGGCAAAATGCTTCCCTGGCAAATGTAGAGTCCTGGTTTGCTCCCCAGCACCACAGAAACAAACTAACAAATAACATTTATGGAAACCATAAATTGCAGAAAATTCACAAGAATCCATCCAAGAATATGGATGTATTTAAAATAGTGTATCTTTTGGATATAATTTTAGACAGAGCACCATATAACACTGGTGACCTTGAAAATATGGTGCCGAGTTCTCAATTTAAAATACAGAGAGAAAACCTGTCAGTGACCTGATGCTCAAAAAAGATTAAAAGTGACCAAGGAAATAGTTTAAAATTCTAAGACACAGACCATTCGTGAATTGGAGGATAGGAGTAGGGAGAAGGTGACTAAATATTGATTGAGAAGATGCTGCCAGGAAGTAGAAAATAAAACTCATAGCTGATGAAAAACCTTATCAGGCTGCATTACAAGCCATCCTCTGCCCTCCTCCCCAGGCAGACCCCAATACGTCATACAGGTAAACACTACAGTCTCGTTGCTGAAAACTCAAAGACAAGCTTAAAACTACAGCTAGAGGAAAGGTGATCTTTCATCTTTCTTGAAAAAGGAAAATAGTTGAAAACAAAAAGAATTTTCAGAGATGATGGAAATAAGAAAGTAAATGCCATCTTAAAATGGCTGAAAGAAAATATCTGTAGCGTAGCCTACAAAATGAACACTGTATAAAACTCCCAAGGCACTGTAGAGCTCACTCATTTTGTTATTACTCTCTGCCTATTTCCAGTAGATCCTATAAAGAAAAGTTGTCTTGAGGGGAGAAATCTTTATCTGTTGTGTCAGTTTATTGTTAGTATTTAGAATACACCTTTACACATCTGCATTCTTGTGTGTGTGGGTGCGCGCACCCACACACACACACAAACACACACACACACACACACACGCACGCATGCACGCAGGCACATCAAAGTTGCTTCTTTTGTAAAAATTTTTATTGAGAATTTTAATTAAAATATTTCTACTTTATAAATGTCTTTGATGATTCCGAAAGCTGTGTAGTTATTCTCAACATCTGTTTACTTTAAAATAGTCTGAGAGGGATATTATTTTCTACATAGTATACTGGTTGTTTTGACTAATCAGATGAGGAGAAGGAAGGGAAACAATCATTAGCAATAACACCTTTATACTACCTATGGAGTGTCACTGAATAACAGACCAAAAAAGGCATTAAAAGTTGACCTGTAGTGGCTCAATCTCATGGCACATAGGGATATATTACTTTGCCATTGTTTTAGTTTTCTAAGCAGGATCTTCCTAGGTAGCTTAGGCTGGACTTGAACTCCAGATTGCCCTGACTCTGCCTCCTGACTGTGCTATTATAAGTATGCACCACCAGGGCTGGCTCTAAGTTGTCTGTACTAGGAAAAGCACAACAGATTTGCTGAGCGCTTCTCAACTGAGTAGGTTAAGAAAGTTGGAGACAATTTATTTTCTCCTGTCTTGACTGACTTTCCATGCTGATTTATCCTCTGCCTATATCGCAATTAACCAATTTCTAAGTTCACGGGCAACAACTTTCCTTTGCCTTGTTCTCATTCATAAATTAAATTTAGGTCCTGCACATAGCTGTGAGCTTTATAATTTAACCCAAGTGGTACTGTTTTGTGGTTGGAAATTAGAATGCAGTCTCGTCTTCCAGATAGTCCATAGGACTGGTACATTCCTTCTGAAGAGTCTCCTATGGAGACCCATTGTCTGAGTTAGCACAGTCTACACTCATCTCATCTTGAGAAGCAGTTTCCCATGTCCTTAGGCTTCATTTCTTTGGCTAAATCCCTCTTTCCAACAAGTGATGATTGTAAGGGATCTCTGTGACAAGTATGCACACTCTCCTCCCTGCTGCAACAGACAGCTTCTCCGGAAGATGTGCATTAATTATACATGCCTTCTGGGTTTGCTTTCAAGATTCTTTCTATTTATACTGAAATTGGAAAAATACTCAGAAACATGTAACAACAACAATGCCAACAAAAGGAACAGTGGGTGAACAGCTGAACTATGTGTCTAAAAGTCTGTTGTGCCTCTTTAATTCTCTCCTTTCCATCTCATCTTCATTGTACTAATATAAGAGACTTGAAGTCTCCAATTAGGACGTCTTAATAAAGTGAGGCATAGGAAGCGGTCCATATGTGTAATCTCAGCACTTGGAGGCAGAGGCTGGGGGCAGGGTGCTGGGGGCCATCCTCATCCTCAGTGTGAGATAACAGTCTTTAAACATAGTTAATCATCCAAATTATCCCAAATTCTCTGAGAAACAAATAAGGGCTGTGCAATGACTTCATATGGCTGTGGGAATGAATCACATTCTACACAATAAAGGGAAAGAATGAAAGCAACGTCTAGAACTAGGCAGGCATATGAAATCATCCTTTCCTAATATAGACCATTACTGGGCAGTGATATTTAACTTGCTGAGATTATTACAATTCACACTGATCTGCCTATGGGTTTAGAAGTTTTTGCATCAAAAGTTTCAAGTGTTTTGAAAAGATCATGCCATTTGGTTAGACTTTATTCCAATAAGTGTCTCTTGAGGGCACGGCACATACACATATTGTGCTCCAAGAAAAGGGTAGGGGACAGACAAGAAAAGAAAATCAAGATAAATCAGCTTCTGTCAGAGTGTTCCCGAGTTTGGGGGCGGGGGGGGGGGCGTGGAAACAAGATTTTAATTAGAACTTTGGTGAAAATTATTTTTCTTAAACATTCCTGTGAGTAAAAATTACAAAATTTCAAGCAAGCAATAAATTTTGCCCTATTTCTTATTTTCTATCACTGTGGGGCATTTTCCCACCAACCCCACAGCTTCCCAGAGTTTTCTTGAGTGTGAGCAGCAGGAAATATTAGATAGAAGGATTTATTGTGGAGAATGTTGCAGAGATAAACAGATAGAAAATAAAGGATAGCCTCATGAGGGCCTGGAAACTTTTCCAACGGGCCCGACTGTCTTGGCCCCAGGGTTTTTATAGAGACGCCAAGGGGTGGAGCAAATGACTTCCTCCCCCAGCACAGCCAAGTGCAGACCATCTCAGACACCTGCACTCAGGCCTGTGGTCCTAATCATCCTCTATGCAGACCTGCTGGGTAAAGCCACTAGGAACCCGAGAACGGTCTCCCACATATCATTAGCTTCCTCATCAAACAAGAAAAAAGAATGCAGTTTAGACTTGGCATCCAGTGGATTTGGGCACATCTTGAACCTGAGGCAGTACTGAATTGGAGTCACGTCAGTTGAGTTTGGATCTCGTCCAGAGTTGATAAGTCAGAGGAGAGGAAGAAGAAGAGAGAGGGGAAGAGGAGGAGAGGGGGAGTGGAGGCAGAGAAATTGCAATAAAATACTAAAGGCTCTAGGTAAGCAAATGACCCAGTGGGAACTGTGGATGAGTCCATGATGCCTTGTCATTGCCCTCTCCTACCCTTCTTTTCCATATTTCAAGCTGTAGCTGAAGGGGAAGTGTTTCCCGAACACTCTAGTCGACTTTCTAAACCTGTTAGATTATTCTTCATATGATTCTATAGTGAAACTGAAGCATTGTGCACTGGTCTCTGAGCCCTTACAGATGGATATTTTTGTGTTTGTGTATACCTACAGGTGGTGGTGAAAATCACATGGCTTTCCATTAATATTTTCTCAAAAAAAAATTAATGTAGGACCAACCACATCACCAGCGGTTTATTTATTAAAATGAAGCTTGGGGAAAAAAAGAAGAACAGTTGAAGATGAATGAAGACAGACACGAAGCAAAGCTAACTGGACACGGGAAGAAAAGAGTCGCAGCTGGACAGTGTCCCTGAAGTGAGGCCATGGGGAGGTCCTGTAAAAGGGGACTGATGATACAAAACTCGGTCAGTTCTTTGACAGTGTGACGTGCTGTCATTTGAAATGGAAAGCCTCCTACAGTATCCTGCAGCCCTCTGAAGCCTTCTGCAACTTCTTGCAGCCTCCTGCAGCCTTCTGTGTTAAAAACTTGCTCCCTAGTGGGGAGGTATGTTGGGAATTAGAAGTGAGGGTGCTGTTTGCAGAAGTGGTGGATACACTGGTAGCTGGGACCTAGCTGGAGGAAATAGGTGAGAATCTGGGGGTGTCTTGGGGGTGGAATCTTTCTGTGGCTCTTTCTTGAGTCTCTGTCTACCACCAGTCTGTCATGTGTCCACACTGCTAGAATGTTCTGCCTCATCTCAGGCTCAAAACAAGGCAAGGGTGCACAGACTCCTCTTAAGTCATGAGCCTGTAGAAGGAAATCCTTAAGCTTCCCATGGCCAGTATTTGTTCACATAGATGAAAAGGGCGATAGGGATGAGATAGCAATTAAAAGGTGTGGAAGGAGCATCCTGAGAACATCAGGCCAGGGGCAGTATGAGAAGAGAAACAAATCAAGGAAGCACAGTATCCTGGGTTGATCTGACAGAAGAAATTTTACCCCTCCAGTGGATAGTAGCTGAAACATTGTTGATAGGAAATTTTGCACCTGTCTCAGTTGCTGTAGGGAAAGCCACTGGTCTCATCTCTCCTCGTTGTCAGTTTCCATCCTGAAAAACACCAGGACAAATCATCAGGAGTTAATAGCCATCTCACCGAGTTTGCGTCTTCAGCCTTTCAAATAGCATGTTCATTTTTCTCTTGCTGTATAACAATACATGATACATTTAGCTAATATCAAGATATGCATGTTTTTTTTCCTAACTGGATTTGGGCACATCTTGAACCTGAGGCAATACTGAATTGGAGTCACGTCAGTATCTTAAAGTGGTAACCGTCACTTTTGGGCTGGTGAGATGGCTCAGTGGCTAAAGCTTGTGGTCACCGAGCCTGATAATCTGACTTGATCCCTAGGATCCACATGGTGAAATGAAAGAATCCACTCCCACAAGCTGCCTTCTTACTCTCATATATGCCCCCATGTAATAAATAAAAGAAGTCATAAATTTTTTGTTTGTTTTTTGTTTTTGTCTTTTGAGACAGGGTTTCTCTGTGTAGTTTTGGTGCCTGTCATGGATCTTGCTCTGTAGGCCAGGCTGGCCTTGAACTCACAGAGATCCGCCTGGCTCTGCCTCCCAAGTGCTGGGATTAAAGGCATGTGCCACCGCCGCCCGGCTGAAGTCATAAAATTTTAAAAGAAAGATAAATGCCAAATGCCTTGCATTAAATATTCCCTATCTGATTGTCTCTTACATTTCAGTGTTTCTGACTCACCTCAGACACTGATATGTTGTAGAATATTATTTTAAGGTGTGTTACTTTTGTTTATGTTACATGTGTTTAACTCTGTGAAGCTGTGTTGCTTTGCCTGTCTAAAACATCTGATGGTCTAATAAAGAACTGAACAACCAACAATGAGGCAGGAGAAAGGATAGGTGGGGCTGGCAGGCAGAGAGAATATATAGAAGGAGAAATCTGGGAGGAGAGAAAGGGAAGAAGTAGCCAGAGAAGGAGGAGGACTCCAGGCCCCAGCCACCCAGCTACACAGCAAGCCACAGAGTAAGAGTAAGAGTTACAGAAGTAAGAGAATGGGAAAAGCTCAGAGGCAAAAGGTATATGGTATAATTTAAGTTAAGGAAAGCTGACTAGAAACAAGCCAAGCTAGGGCCGGGCATTCATAATTAAGAATAAGCCTCCATGTGTGATTTATCTGGGAGCTGGGTTGTGGGCCTCCCCAAAGAAACAACAAACAATAACACTGATAGAATAAAAAACCCACTTTTTATGAAAAGGTTATACTAGTACCCCAGATCTGCTGGTTATATGCCAACCTGATCACAGTTGCTTTTCCTTTAGAAAGTACAGAAGTTAGATTATCCTTAAATCCCGGGGGACATGACAAATAAACCCCTGTACTTTGCTGTAACCATAAATAACAGTGCTCATTTTGTTAGCTGCTGTAAGTAACTGGAGAAAAATTCCAAGTGAATATAAAATACTAACAAAATCATCCCCTACTAGGCAAAAAAAAATAAGCTCTTAGATTTTCTGACATTAGGATAATTATCCTCAAAAGACAATTTTGCAAAAGATTAAAAGAAACATTTTAATTTAAATAGATGTGTTTTGGGGGCATTGAAAATAAAAGCTTGGTGTTCAGAAGTAGTGTCCTTAAATTGTTTTTTCACTAAATTTTCCAAGGATGGAACTTCATGTGTCGTGTGAGTGATTGAAAATATTTGTGGGACACAGTGTGCACACTGTGTCAGAGGGGATTGAGATGAATGCTGAATGTTTATGATTTATTTTATTTATATGTATGAAGAGTGTGCACTCGTGCTTGTCTTTGTGTATGTGTGTGCACACGCACGTGTGTATGTGTGCGTGCCTACATGCACATAGACAGGCATCTCCAGAGGTCAGAAGGAGATGTAGGATATTCTGCATCTGAAGTTACAAGTAGTTGTGAGCCACCAACATGAATGGGCTTAGTGAGCCAAATTCAGGCCATCTAGAAGAGCATTGGGCACTCCACCACTGAGCCATCTCTCCAGTCCCACTTTTACCCTTTTAATGTTCACTTTATGTTGCCAATTGGGAAATATTAATAGTAATTATGCTGTGAAGGTCCTCTGGGGTTGGTTTCATAAGCCTCTGTATTAAATATTTGAGATTTTATAACCCTTGCAGTTATTGCTTTATTGAATAAAGACTTAGGATTTACATTTCCTAATGTATGCTAATGATGTAATGCTTAAAACACTGATGCTTTTCCTTGGAAAAAAACTTTGTTTCAGAGCATTAATAAGAATGTTCAGATAAAGTGTATTCCTGAGGAAAATTTTGTTCAGTGCTCACACATTAAAGCTGTAGAATAAGGAGAGGGCTGTACAGAGTACTCAACTCAGTTCATGCATGTGAAGCTCTAGGTTGAAGGCCAACTTCTGCCAAAAGAAAACCACACACACACACACACACACACACACACACACACACACACACACGGAAAACAGTCTACTTGGCACCATAGATCTATCTCGGGGACAAATGGCATCACTTATCTCTCTACATAGATTCAGGCCTTCAGTCACAAAAATATAGAGCACATCCACCCATATGATTCCAGCCCTGAAATAGTCTATCGGCTGGCAGGTGTGGGTCAAGAACCAAGTTTATCTTGCTCTCCAGCCTTGGCTCTGAGGTGAATGCTCACATCACCGCTCACACCACCGTCCCCACTTTTTTTTTGAAACAGGGTTTCTCTTTATAACTCTGGCTGTCCTGAAACTCACTATGCAGAATAGGCTGGCCTCAAACTCACTGAGATCTGTCTGCCTCTGCCTCCCTGAGTGCTGGGATTAAAGATGCGCACCACCACCGCCCAGCTAGGTGCTCTCCCTTTAAATAATTGTCTTTATTCATGGAATTTGAATGATGGCATCTCATGGAGCTCTGCTGTTAGTGCTGAAGCTTCATAGCAGGAAGATCAATCTGCTGCTCAGTGTCAGAGAATGCATGGCTTCTGCTCAAGACATTTGCTTTAACTTCTTCTACAACACTTGTAATTTCTTCATCCTAAAATTTCCAACCCTCTCTAGTGTGCGTGCGTGCATGCATGCGTGCGTGCGTGCGTGCGTGCGTGCGTGCGTGCGTGTGTGTGTGTGTGTGTGTGTGTGTGTGTGTGCTGTGTCCCCTATTTGGTATTGGTCTGTGGTGGAGTTTATGTTTGTATCAGTGTAGGGGGATGAGGTGTTTGTGTGATATGTGAATGAATTTGTATGCATCTGTTTATGTTATTGTTTTTACTGGGCTAGTGGATTGTGTGTATGTATGTGCATGTGATGTGTGTATGTGTGAGGAGGTATTTATGTTTGTCTTGATGTAAGGACTGTGTGTGTGACATCTGCATGTGCACATACATGTGGTATATCGAGGATTGTGTGGTGAGATATTTATGTTTATGTTGGCATCTTGAGTAGAGGGTTGTGTTGCTCTGTATGTACTAAACATTTTATTTTCAATTCTGGGATGTGGCAACCTCCCAAATTTAATGGGAATTTTCTCTGTTTCTTATGGACACCTGAATCAGTAGCAATCTGAGATCAAGTGAACTTAATCTTAGAGTTAATTTTGCCAGGGTTCAAATGAAGAATTCCTTTTAGTTTATCCATTAGTCCCAAAGAGCCAACTCGCTGGATTCAGTGACCCTGCCTACCCTCCACATTTGTCTCTCTAACCACATGAAAGTGTCCACAGTTCTGTTGTGTCTCTTCAAACAGTGGCAAGCCCTGAAAGCATACATCCCTAAATGTGAGTCACCTGTCTGTCTTGCCTTTTACCTGGTCATATTTCAGGCTAGAGACTGCACACTATGGTGTTCTCATACTCATGCATCTTTGAGCAGGTGAGTGCCTCTGTGTGTGTGTGTGTGTGTGTGTGTGTGTGTGTGTGTGTGTGTGTG
>CABHPR010151316.1:2562-25871 GCA_902168415.1 Peromyscus melanophrys | reverse complement strand
TGTGTGTGTGTGTGTGTGTGTGTGTGTGTGTGTGTGTGTGTGTGTGCTTGTTAACACTCATGTCATATTCTCTCTCAGGCTTCTTTAGTTTTTCTTGATTTTAAAAGTGAAGCTTTAAATCTGGAGCAGAGAATACCACAGCAGTGATATCTAGAGAATGAAGATGGACAGAGCCTAGAACTCAACCAACCTCTGGGGTTCTCGGTGAAAGGAATCCCATTATTGTTAATCACTGGGATGCTCTGACAGTGGGTCAAGCAGGTCCTGACAATCAGGGAACAGCATTGAATTATGAATGACACTGCAGGCTTCTCCTTATCTTGCCCCATCTCATAAGCTGACCCCCAGGTCATCGGAAGATGTTAGCAACGTTAGCACTACTCAACCTCCAGCACCAACAAGTGACTCCTGTCATGAGCCCCAGAACTCCGGCTAAGGACACCAACCAGAGCACATTGGGCATCACTCTGGTACTTTCAGTGAGAACCAGTGTGGCATAAAATATACAAAAGACAACAGTGTGGCTTGCCCACAGGTGATGTGCTTCAAACTGAGGAGAAGGTTGCTGCGGGCAGTTTTATTAATATAAATATCTAGGAAACCATGGTCTAGTCAGCTGTATCTCATACTATAGCAATGCACAAGTGACCTGAAGAAAAGCATTAATAAAAAAAATTATCATTCCTAGTGAGGAGCCTTATTTCAAAGTTATGAAGATCTTAATACATTTATACTCATCACCACGAGTCTTATGCTGAAATGAAAGGTTGAGGGGTCCACATGATCTTGGCAAATCCTGTCTTTCCTTGTGAAGATGCCTTTAACCATGAAACGTGCTTGGACCTTAGTCTTGTGTTTCATTCCACAGCTTAATATTCTGATGACAGATAATGAAATAATCACTGAACAAGTCACTATCAACAGATTCATAGCTCTGTGTATCAGACAGTTTTTAGATAACTTTGATTGTTTGAACCCCAAAGATATGACACGTAAAAGAGTAGACAGCTGTTTGTGGTGGTGCACACCTTTACTTTTAGCACTGGGAGGCAAAGGCAGGTGGATCTCTATAAGTCTGAGGACAGCCTTGTTATATAGAATGTGCCAGAACAGCTAGGGCTTACCTAGTGAGACTCTGTCTCGAAGGAAAAAAAAAAATATATATATATATATATATATATATATATATATATATGACAGGAACTGTGCAGTTTTGAAAGAGTAACACCAGAAAACTTTTAAAAGAAGATGCCACAATGGAATCTACTGTGAGATACACTTCTAAACTCCACTTATGACTGGAAGTGGTAACCATATTGTGTAATGTTCTCATTATCAAAATGATAGTACTGGACTAGTGGGAATATAAAATATTAGCAAATTTTAAAGATTATATAATCCATATATTGAACACTTGGGACTTGTTGGATATTGATAGAAATTAACTCTATTATTTCTTCTGTGTTGATAGTCATCTGCATATAACCCTGTTAACTTTTCTGATTCTCTCTCTCTCTCTCTCTCTCTCTCTCTCTCTCTCTCTCTCTCTCTGTGTGTGTGTGTGTGTGTGTGTGTGTATGTGTGTGTGTGCATGTGTATGTGTTTAAACCCATGTATCAAATCATGCTTTAATGAGAAGCACTCACTGCTCAACTAACTCCCAAATCTCTAGTCACAGATAATTTTTTGTAATTTTACTTTATTTTTTTTCTGAAAGGTCTTGGTGTGTGTGTGGATGATGAGGTTTTTGTTGTTGTTTTGTTTTTTGTTTTTTTCAAAGATTTATTTATTTATTATGTATAGTATGGCCTGAATGCCAGAAAATGGCACCAGATCTCATTATAAATGGTTGTGAGCCACTATGTGGCTGCTGAGAATTGAACTCAGGACCTTTGGAAGAGCAGCTAGTGCTCGTAACCTCTGAGTCATCTTTCCAGCCCCCTAATTTATTTATTATTAGTGTATGTATGTGTGCACACATGATTGTAAACACACATGCCATGGAGTGCATATAGACTTAGAGGACACGTTTTGGGAGTCAGTTCCTACCACTTGGGTCCCAAGAATTAAACTTAGGTATTAGAGTTAAATGTTTATCAATATCCCCTAGACCCCAGTCACAGATGATTCACAATATCAATATCATAAGGGCTGGGAAAAAATCACACACTGAGAACTCTGGACCAGAAGCAAAGTAAGACCTAGGAACCTTTTAGTCAGCACACAGCTCTCCACAGCCAGCACTTGACTGTATAGGGGACTTTAAAAGACAAGCAAATAAAGCAACAAACAAGCTGACCTTTTCTTGTATCAAATACATTTGTAAAAACCGTAGAACGGATTACCCAGAAATATACTGTGGCATGTGAGAGAATTTAAACTGTGGAGTCCTATGTCTTTAGGCGATTTAGCTGCTGTCATTTGTGAACTCTGCTGGTGAGCTTTTGGGTACACGTACAGTTTCTAACTCTGCCAAGAACATGGATGCTGATCTTTGTGCTCCAGTCTCCAGAACAATTGAGCCAGACTCTTAGAAGAGAAAAACAAGTCTATCAGAATTGCTTTCTTCCTTTTATTAAATTGATTTCATCCAGGCATTTCCTAAAACAGAAACTAACATCAGATGGGAGCCCAGTGCTTTGCAGTGGAGAGAGCAGAGGAGATAGTTGTTAAATACTCCGGCTTCAGTGTGCAGTAAAACTCAACCTACTTCCCAATATTTGTGAACTCTCTTGGTTCTGGAAATGTGGCCTGTAAATTCAAAGAGAAGTTGTTATAAACAGCTATAATGAGACACATTAAATTGGTGAGAGGTCCTTCGATAGCGCTTCCTGCTGAGATATCGCTGTTTGTAGAACATCTCAGTTATAAGGACTGAGTTATAAAGTTATAAGGATAAGAGGACGATGCTTCTCCAACCAGACACCGTCATTTTTAATTTCTCAAGGGAATATCCATGTACTTAAGAGCTAGTGAAGTTGAGTTTTCAGATGGGAAAAGAGACATTACCTAGACAACATATTTATCTGTGGTTATTAATTGAAGGAATTAGCCAAAGTCAAGTGAGCAAGGCATTTACTATGCTTCCAGGAAGGAGTTTTGTCCAAGAAACCATGATAACTGCTAGAAGAGTTTGTGGAGCTTTGATTCTTCAGACAATGTCTGGGATGCTGACATTGATACAGTCAGGAACAACCTGAGGAGACTGCATCTTCCTTTAGCAAAGGTGCTGCCTCCATGATAGACATCATGCAATGAGGTCTGTCCAGGACAGCTGCAGGGAAGGTGCAAAGATCAGGCAAGGCTGGGGTTTCTGGCCAAGGACTTACCTAATCTGTGTGCAGGGAGCTCTCTTCTGTTCCTGGGGATGCAAGTGAGGTTTGAGTCTTGCTTCTAACACTTTCCCTTTCCAGTGAGGAGTCTCCACTAGAGTTTAGATCATGGAGAATCTAGTGTACTCAATAACAGAATGTCACAGTGATATTGCTGCTGAGAAAGTTTTGATTTCATCCAATTATGTGCTAAATACTTAGTGCTGTCTTGGTTAGGAAGACCAAAAGTGACAATTCTGTCATGGAATGAGTAACATCTTCACTCATAATTTTCTATTTAAGAAAAGAGATTCAATATCTTCATATTTCCATTAGGAGTCTCCTACATCCTTCTCAACTGTTTGAGAAAGCTTCATTTTGTTATATACACATCCCCTGTGACTTTATCTGTGAGTCATATCCCCACTTCTAGCAAATTATAACCAATTTAAAGTGTAGGAGGATATTTCAATCTTACATGAAAACCATATTTTACTCCTTTGATAAAATAATAGGTAGTAAAAATCTGCATAGATATTATGACTCTTTCTAGATACGTGTTTTCTACAAGTTCAATTGCTAACATATTTAAGGTCAGATCACTTGAGTATCATTATTTAAATTAAACTTAAGTATAACATGCTGAAGTGTGACAGGCAGTATATGCCTAGATATTTTAAAATCTGGTTTGTCGTTAAGGAGGTTGTGCTAAAGAACAAGGCTCACAGTGGAATAGGAATAAATTCTTCTCACCTATTATGCTCAGAGTTTCAAAATTCTGTGTATGAGTTATCTGAGAAATGCTTTTCTCCCTAAGCATCTTGAATATAAATTCTGAAAAATAGTTTTTCTGGGTACTTTTTAAGTGGATAGAATTAGCACTATGTATAAATCAAATGATTAAGAATGTGGAGGTAGGTGGCACAAACCATGAAACAGCTCTTTCACTCTGTTGCAGATATAAATATTTCTGTTTGTCTGGAGACAAATGATGTATCTGGCATCTATTAGTAAAAACCTAGTAAATATTTCAGTCTAGTGCAGTTTATGGATCTTGATTGGTTATTCTCAACGTTTAAGAAAAATGTTCCTCCTGTAACATAGATATTCCAAACACTGTCTGCTTCAAATGCTTGACAGGTCATGACAGGGGCATGAGCAGTTCTTTCTAAGTGTTTGGTTCATTTTGGGAAAGCAAACTGCAGGCTTTTCTTTACTCAGTTTCTTACTCTGTAATATATATTGCATTTTCACCCTGTTTCTCTACTGCCCACAACACATGAGACAACATGCCTGGGTGTCCCCAAACTTTAGATAGCTATGGAGACCTGAATTGGAACACACTTTGTAATGAGGCCGACCAGTGCAGGGTCTTGAGTACCAAGTTTTAAATATGCAAATCTAGTACAGAATCCCCTAGGGTAAGAAGAATGCGTCTGAGAAGGAGAAAGCACATTAAGCTCTAAGGCACCCTTCTGCAGTCTGCATGAGTAATGAGTAGTCAGAATGGCCATTATCCTGACAACAAATACTGGTGCAGATATGTGGAGAGGGAAACCCTTATACACTGTATGGTGGAGTGTGAACTGACACAGTCACTCTGGATATCAGTCTGGAGGTTTCTTAAGCAATGAGAAATAGACCAAACACGGAACCCAGCCATACTACGGCTGGACATCTCGAGGGATTTTATATCGTACTGCAGAGAAGCCTACACATCCATGTTCACTGCTGTGTTTTAGTTGCAATAGCCAGGACATGGATCAACCTAGATTCCCATTGGCTGGTAAGTAGATAATGAAACTGTGGTATATATACACAGTGGAATATATACCCAGACCTAAAGAAGAATGGAATTTGCAAGACAGTGGATATAACTGGAAAGTTATATTGAATGAGGTTACCCAGGCTCAAAAGAAACAAACACCGCATATTCTTTTGCCTTCATGGGGGCCTACTTTCAGGTCCTTTTGTGTGTATGCTTAACATGGAGTATATGTGGAAGTAAGGAAACTACAAAAGGGCCATCGTGGGTCCATTTAGGGAGTGGAACTAGTAGAATGTAGGTAAAATGAAAGTAGAGAATGGTAAGCCTGGGATCAGAGAAATTCAAGATGGTCGTGGAATAACAGAAATGGGAAAATGAGAGGCCAAGGGAAGGTTTATCCAAATGAAGTATGCCGGAACAAGCTATTATAGATCTTACAATCCAGTGAGAGAGGGGCAATAAAAGAGGGTAGTAGAATGCATGTATGTGCTGGGGAAGAACATAGGAAGGAAGAATACTGGAAATTAAAGGTTTATGTAGGGATGGAGACAGTGGGAAGAGAAAGGAGAGGTAAGGTGAATGAACATAACCTAAGAATGGTGAAGAAGCCTTATTGTAGCCCACTAGCTTGCCAGATAATTAAAATGTATTTTAAAGGAATTTTAGCAGATGTACTCGATGTTAGTGAACCATGCAGCTTCCATATGACATGGATTATTCATGAAAATCCAAGGAGAGTGCTGTGGGATGTCTTTCTGTATGCTGTGAATTTATGTTGCTCTGATTGGTTGATAAATAGAGCTGTTTGGCCTATGGCAAGGCAGCTTAGAGGTGGGTGGGAAATTGAAGAGAGAGACAGGAAGGAGAAAGGAGAGGGGAGGGAGACGCCAGCCACAACCAGGAGAAGCAAGACGTAAAAGTATTGGTAAGCCACGGCCACGTGGCAACTTACAGATTAATAGAAATGGGTCAAGTTATAAGAGCTACCTAGCCAGAAGCCTGCCATAGGCCATGCAATTGGTAATTAATATTAGGGCTCTGAATGATTATTTTATAAGCAGCTGTGAGACCTTGGGGATGGGTGAGACCAGAGAAAACTTTCAGTTACAGGAAAGGGATTTATTATTATTATTATTATTATTATTATTGTTGATATTATTGTTTATTATTAACACTAGGAGTTGTTGGTTACAGAGGACCACCCCCCAAACACACACACACACACACACACACACACACACACACACACACACACACACACAGAGAGAGAGAGAGAGAGAGAGAGAGAGAGAGAGAGAGAGAGAGAGAGTTAGTTCAGGGAACATCTCTGAAGAAATGGAGGGAAGAATGTGAGAGCTGGAGGGTTATAAAGGACACATTATAAAATACTGTCCTCTGTTTACAACAGAACTTCTGCACTCAAAGCAGTTGTGACTAGCTACACAAGACCAAACCAGTTAGAAACTCAATCATAGAGGGTGGAGGGGCTCACGAGTATCCACCCCTAAGTGAGGAGCTATTGGCAGTTGATAGCTGCTGAAGGAGAGAAAGTCATTTTCCCCAGGAGTGTGGCCATTGGAAAGTTGTTCTTGTCTCAGTGGATGACCCCATGCCCATGTAAATAAAGGCAACATTAATTAGACCCGTGGATTCAAACCAACAAACAGACAACAAACAAAACTCCCACATAATTATAAAAGGAGAACATGAAATCAGGAGGTAGGTGTGATGGGGATTACTGGGGGCAGAATTTGGATGAGGTGTGTGAAAGGTATATATAATCAATATACATTAAATACATATATGAATACTTCAAAGAATTAATAAACTATTTTAAGTGACAAAGACTTACATGAAGACAGAATGTAGCTACACAGTTTTCTAGGAAGGGGCATCTGGCTATACTGCATTGTGCTGTTCCATTTTGCTGAATGCAGATTCAAGTTTGTATCCAGACCTGAATTCCTTGGGCTGTGATGGTGACTCTGTGTGCTATTAAAATTAACTTTCCCTTTCTGTGCTAGACTCCAAAGACTTCAGCTTCCCTTCTAGATGGACAATGCATTTTCACTCTCTCTCATCATAATGCATTACTCTATCACTGTCTTGAATTCTTGTCACAGTGGTGACACTCTTGATAAGGCAAGAATCATTTTGATTCACAGGATGTTTATGAAAAGAAATTTCTCTGGAGAAGGAATATGCAAAGTAGCCTTGAATAAGTCTGCTTTCTGCTTCATTATTTTCTAATAGCCTCTACACTCAACGAATTCACAAAATCCTGACATGCTATAGAAAAGCTCTGTAGGACAAATTAAAGATTAAAAATAGTAACCTCCCGAATGCAGAATCCACTGCCCAATTAGAGCCACAGCCTCCACATTTATCTTTATCTTCAAAATTGCACTCATGAATATGCAGTACTTGAGAGATGCTTTTGAACTTTTGAAGTGTTGGCTAAAGCCAACCAGCATTGCCTACTCAAAAACACGTTTCCTTGGTCACAGGAGGATCCTGGGAAGAAGAGGATGAAAATCTCTAGGTATTCTGGAGGATTAATTTCAATACAGATTGTTTATATTGATCTAGTCATTGACTCTTATTTTACTTTAATATACGTAGGACTTGACAAAGCACCGACTGAAAGACCCTGTAAATAGGTGCTTGAGTTATCACATTCTTCTTTCTCAGAGTCAAGCCTATGATGGTGAAAACATTAATCATAGACAGGGACAATTAAAGTGGGTGGGCTGGGTAGTTTTATGTCAACTTGACGCATGCCCAAGTCATCTGAAAGGAAGGAACTTCCATTGAGAAAATGTCTCCATAAGATAAGCCGGGCGGTGGTGGTGCACGCCTTTAATCCCAACACTCAGGAGGCAGAGCCAGGTGGATCTCTGTGAGTTTGAGGCCAGCCTGGTCCTACAGAATGAGAGCCAGGACAGGCACCAAAACTACACAGAGAAACCCCGTCTGGAAAAAACCAAAAACCAAAAACCCAAACCAACCAACCAAACAAACAAAAAAGATCAGGCTATGGTAAGCCTATGGGACATTTTCTTAATTAGTGATTGACGTGGGAAGGCCCAGCCCATTGTGAATAAAGCTACCCTTGGGCTGATAGTCCTGGGTTCTATAAGAAAGCAGGTTGAGCAGGCCAGTAAGCAGCATCCATTTATAGCCTCTCTCTCAGCTTATCCCTCCAAGTTCCTCATCCATTGGAGTCCCTTTCCTCCCCAAGTTGCTTTTGGTCATGGTGTTTCATTACCTCAATAGTAACCCTAACTAAGACAAACTGGTATTAGGTTCATGGATTATTGCTGTGACAGACTGGACCAGCTGGTTTTGGGGAGGATTGTGGAAGGATTTTAGGAGTTTGGGCTAGAAAAGTCATTGAGTCTTCAAAGATTGGTGAGCTGTTCTGTGGGAGCTTGGGAAATAAGAATGTTGAAAACAATGTAAACACTGAAGGCCTGGCTTGTGAAGTTCCAGAGAAAAGTTTAAGATTCACTTAAAGACTCTATCACAGACATTTGCTGTTTTGGGTTGAGACTTTGTGCTTCTGGTTAGCTGGGTTTGAAGAATCAGCTGTGATTAATAAGAGACCAGGATAACTGAAGCAAAACCTTTGCTTTAACAGAGCGATTGATGCTGGTCAGCAGGAGCTAAGAAATTAGTGTTGATTAAGGAGAGATCAACATCACTGAGGTGAAATCTTATGGGAAGTGTTTCCACAGTCAGCACACAGAAGCTGTGATCCAGAGGTGGCCAATGTTGTACCTTGCACAGGCAGTTGAACTTGATAATATGTAAGAGTCACCCAGGTGGTATTGATTTTGAAGGCTTGAAGGGATCTTGGAAAGCAGCTTAAGCTTGGCACTGTGTTGCAGGGTTGGAATCCCCGAAGAGAGCCCTGGAGAGGCTGTTGGTGAACATGCATCCCAGTTATACAAGAGACGCTAGCATTTTGGAGATGCCAGTACTACAGGCTGACCATCAAGAACAGCAGCAGCAATAGAGTAGAGCCATCCAGAGCCTAGACATGTGCTACATGTACATATGTGCTACAGAGAGTGGAGCCAGAGAAGTGAGCCAGGCCCTTTGGAGGAGCCCAGAAGATCATGAGTGAATCCCAGGTATTGGACAGTGTGAGATTTACACTGTTGGAGTTTTGGTTTGCTTTGATCTGATTGTGACTGTGCCCTGGTACTTCCCTCTTGAAGTAAGGAAGTATTTAACTAATTTTTGATTTTCAAGAGCCCACAGTTGACAGACTGAATTTTTAAAGAGATTTTAGGTTTTAAAAGAAACTTTGCAATTTTAAAAAGATTGGGCTTTAAAATATTTTAATTTATAAATTCTGTGGGACATTCTAAGTTTGTAAAATGATTTATATTGTGATGTTTATATTAATATGTGATCTCAGGGATGAACAGGAAAACAAAGGTGATTGAACTATGATGTGCTGTGTCAAGTAGACAAGAGATCAGTTTTGCTGGGTAGTTTTCTGTCAACTTGAAGCAAGCTGGAGTCATCTGAGAGGAGGGAACCTTAATTAAGAAAATGCCTCCAGAAAATCAGATTATAGGTAGGCCTGTAGGACATTTTCTTAATTAGTGATTGATGAGGGAGGGTCCAGCCCATTGTGGGTGGTGCCATCCCTTGGTGATGGTCCTGGGTTCTATAAGAAAGCAGGCTGAGCAAGCCAGTAAGCAGCATCCA
The DNA here is from genome assembly GCA_902168415.1 of Peromyscus melanophrys. Lineage (NCBI taxonomy): Eukaryota > Metazoa > Chordata > Mammalia > Rodentia > Cricetidae > Peromyscus > Peromyscus melanophrys. The sequence goes on along the minus strand of CABHPR010151316.1, from coordinate 16,070 downwards.
TCCATGGCCTCTGCATTAGCTCCTGCCTCGAGGTTCCTGCCTTGTTTGAGTTTTTTTTTTTTTTTTTTTTTTGCAAATAGGAATAATTTAATTCTTTCTTTTTTTTTAATTTTGTAATTAATTTAATTTTACATATCAGCCATGGATTCCCCTGTCTTCCTTCCTCCCACCCCACCCCTGCCCTCTCCCCAATCCACTACCCCATTCCCACCTCCTCCAGGGCAAGGACTCCCCTGCGGATTCAGCTCAGCCTGGTAGATTCAGTCGAGGCAGGTCCAGTCCCCTCTTCCCTTCACCCAGGCTGAGCAAAGTGTCCTAGCATAGGCCCCAGGCTCCAAAAAGCCAGCTTATGCACTAAGGACAGGCCCCAGTCCCACTGCCTGGGGGCCTCCCAAACAGCTAATTGACTGTCTCACTTATCCAGAGGGCCTGATCCAGCTCCTTGGGGGCTCCTCAGCTATTGGTTTATAGTTCATGTGTTTCTACTAGTTTGGCTATTTGTCCCTGTGCTTTTTCCAATCATGGTCTCAATATCTCTCACTCATACAATCCCTCCTCTCTCTCACCGATTGGACTCCCAGAGCTCCACCTGGGGCCTGGCCATGGATCTCTGCATCCGCTTCCATCAGTCATTGGATGAGAGTTCTCTAGTTGTTTGAGTTCTTGTCCTGACTTCCTGCAATGATGAACAGTGTTGTGGAAGTGTAAGCCAAATAAACCTTTTCCTCCCCCAAGTTGCTTTGCTCATGGTGTTTCATCACAGCTATAATAATCCTAACTAATGCATTGGGTGTGTCTATAGTTCACACACATACAATTCATTTCCTTCCAACCTCCTGCATCTTCCAGTAGACTCAAAAGTAAGTTATACATGTCTCTGGTGGATGGCACTTCTCAAACCTTTTTACTCTCTCTGACGTGTAACTCTCACTCACTAATGTAAAATAACATGCTGACTGACATGCTTGCCAAAGCTTCGATTGTTTATTAACCACAGATTATCTCTGAGAAAAAAAGTTTAGCAGGAAACATCAAAATCTTTTAATTTTGTTTTTATTTTAAATTATGGGAGCTCATTGCATGTACAACTAGCAAGTAAAAGTTGTCATCAAGAAAAGTTTATGTATCCTGACATGCTTCTGGTTGTGTGAGTCACACAAAGGCAAAGGGCCTAAGGAAAGAGAAAATGTGGACCATAAAATTATATTCATGTAGCATTTATTATGTATGTATTTATTCATTTAGAAAGTAAGGAGCAAGAAAAGCCCAGAACGAACAGCAGGTGCTGTGAGGGTGAGTTTAGAGCAGGATGAATGTAAGAGGGGAATGAGCAGGGCTCCCGGTAAGGAAGCAGCTTGAGAGAAGCATACAAAGGGCATTTAGGAAAGCCTGAGCATATGAGCTCCCATAATTTAAAATAAAATTAAATGAAAAGATTCTCATGTTTTCTGCCATCTCCTTTACATGTGCTGGTTCCATTTCATTTCTGTCTATTTTTGAAGGAAGGGTTTTTTTTTTTTTGTTTGTTTGTTTGATGCTCCTGTGTTTATTATTTTCAAACAAAAAGGTATTGAAATAATTATCCAAGTACACTTTGGCATAAATAGATTTTATATATTTAATTGGTAAGGAAAAGCAATCTGTTCAGTATGAGAATTGCATCTGGTATCTTGATGCAAGAAATAATGAGGAAAGATGATTGTGGATGGTGTTTTGCTTATTCTCATGCAATTTTAATGACTTTTATTTGTCAGATTCTTCTCTTTGTATTAGGGGATACAGGTTTTTAAAATACACTCAGAGACTTTCTTTTCTTTAGACTGATCTCAAATCTGAACTTCACTGATTACTCTGTCCACCTTTTCTTGACCCACGTTTAGTTAACAAGTCACGAATAACATTTCCTGTTTTCTGGAGCCTGTTCATCAGTAGGAACCCTTACAGTGAGGCTGACATTGTCTCCACAACATCAAGAAAGACAGTGACACAGAGAGATGACCTGTCTTAAGCAGGAGATGTGCAGGTCAGTTAGGAGCCCAATCATGGCATGACAGTTTATGTGAGTGCATGTAAATATGCCATGTGATCATCAAATTAAAAACCTATGGAGTGTCATAAGATAAAGAGTCGGCAAAGAGTGACATCAGCAAAAAGTTTGAAACCAAATAAAATTTCAATCCTCAAAAGGTACAGCTGAATGAAGGCAGAAAAATCACTCATGAGTTAAGCCAAAGATTTTAAGTCCACATGGCCTCAATAGTAGAATGAACAGGCTGAAGAACCAGAAATTTGAAGATGAGACCAGTACAATTGAATCTGCAGGGAAGATGAAAAATACAATCACATAAATGAGCTTTGAAGACTCCTGGATCAGCATGAAATACAGGGTCCTTTCCATTGGAGAGGCTGCCAGAAGAGAAGAGCAAGGTAAGGGGATATCTAATAAATAGTGATCACTTAGCTGCCAAATCTGATGAGCAGCGTGAATCCCCTCATCAGCATTCACTGAGCTGCAGAGCACCACACTGTTCTGAACAGGTATTAATAGCCGAGCTTCCCAAACACAGCAAGAATACAGTGACTCCTCACACACAAGAGAACCTCAGTGTCACTAGCCTCAGATTCCTCATCTGAAACCATGGGAACAGAAAGCTTTGACATCAAGTACTTGCAGAGGAAGAGAAATGTTCCCTAAAAATCAAAGGGTATAGAATGTGATGTATTTTGGATGTTATATTAAATCTATATGGTTCCTGGTGAAAGATTTAAGAGAAAATAAGGGAGGAGGGCTGAACAGTTCACCCCTGTTAAAAGGAACTTAAGACCAATAAAGGCATCAATGAGGGAAATTAGATTGATTGTTCTAAGACACCCACAAAGCAGATAAAAAAATGATGGCCTACAGTCTCTTCTCATTCATAAATGCTTTAAATGTGAGTAGATTGAAATCTCTGAGAAAATGCAGAAGTCAGAAGAATGAATCAAAAGCATTAACATAAATGTAGTCTCACCTAGGTGGGTGACAACAGGTAGATTGTAGGGGTTTGCTTCCTAGATAGTCTAGCCAATTTGTGTTTCCAGTTCAGTGAGAACCCTGCCTCAAGAAACAAAATCATGGAGATCCCTAGAGGAAAACCTCTGAACTGCATATGCATGGGCATACATATGCACACACATTTGCACACATAACAGTGCAGAAACATGCACACATATGTTCACACTCATGCACTCAAAGAAATATTTTTCAAAGTTGTACTTCATTTACAATTTTTGTAATCAAAGGACATTATTACCCAGAAAAAGAAGTAGCTCTCTAAAAGGTACAGAATTGCCATAGGTATTTCTCCAAATGAGGCATTCAAATAGCCAATCATCATGTAGAATTACTGACCATCAGCAGTCCTGAAGGAAATTAAAATCAAAACCATTTAGAAAACCACTTCACACTTCATAGAGTGGTTACATTAAAAATAAGCAAAGGGACAGCGCACCTTGTGAGGATGCAGAGAAATGAGAACTGGGTTGTGATTGAGAATATTGACTTACTCAGCCACAGCGGAAAGCAGTGTGGTTTTTCCCAGAGTAGGCATAGTTACCCTGATCCATCAATCCCATTCCTAGGTATTCTTTAAAAAGAATTGAATGAACAAAACAAAACAAAAATGGGCATTCAAATACATGTAATGACCAGTGCATATCTGTAATGACCAGTGCATATCTGCAATAGTCCAATGTGGAAACAATCCACATGTCCATCAGCATATCATACAAGCTACCATAGTCTTTATGACATGAGATTTAACAGCTATCAGGCTTAACATGCATGGAAAAGACAACCCAGAGGAAAGCAAGGGGGGGGGGGGAAACTATCTTACATTTGAAGTGAAGAATCTGGAAACTCAAACAGCAGTTTGTTTTTGAGGCATTTAATACTTTCAAATCCCTTATATGTATCTTGTGAGAATAAAGGGGGACCTTTTTTTTCTGATAGCAAATCCATTTTGAAATAATTATCTCTTCATCCTTGGGAAGGGCCATTTGGATAGATACCACTTCTTCCCCCAGAACCTTTCATGTCAGACATTGTATGCACTGTCCTCTCATCTAATCTTACACTGTCAGGTTCTTAACAATTTTCATGCAAGACTAAAATTTTAGGTAGCTAATCACAAATGACTTCAGCTTTCAATTCCCTCACTGTGCTCTGTAGTTTATGAATTTCTTCTTCAGTCCACTCTGGTTATGTTTCCTCTGGAAAAATTCCTAAACCTCTGTCCTGGTTAATTTTTTTGTCAAGTTGACACCAACTAGAGTCATTTGAAAAGTGAGAATCTTAATTGAGAAAATGCCTCCAGCCGATTGGCCTGTGGGCAAGCATGTGGTGCATTTTCTTGATGAATGATTGCTATGGGAAGGTCCAGTCCGCTATGAGCGGTGCCTCCCCTGGGCCGGTGTTCTGTGTTGTATAAGAAAGCAGGTTGAGCAAACCCTGAGGAGCAAGCACAAAGCCGTCTTCCTCCACCGCCTTTACTTCAGTTCCCACCTCCAGGATCCTGCTTGAGTTCCTGCAGGGATCCCAGTGGTGGACTGTCCTCATGACATGTAAGCTGGATAAGTCCTTTCCTCTCTGAGTTTCTTTTGCTTTTGCTATTTGTCACAATAATAGAAAGCAAGTGTCTTGTTTGCACTTGGGTGGGACTTGAATCACTAAAGACAGAGGACACACACAGAGGGGTTGCACAAACAGTTCTTCCCTGTCAGTTCTTGGTGAACCACCTCTTCCTTTGTTCATCAGACTCAAGTTGAGTTCAGTCCCCTAGTCCCCAATCACTACTCTTCCTCCACCACCTACAGCAGTAAATCATTGCCCCATGCTCCAGCCTCTAATAAAGACCTCCAGTTCCTTTGAATCACTGCCTTTCTATAAATTCTAGAATAATCACTATCGTTCCTAAAATTTAACTGTCTCTCTAACAACTACGATCAATTCTGAAAACATGAATATTTTCCCTGACTTCTATAGAACTACGAACAGTCACCATTCCTTTATGAAGGTAACACTTATGATGGTGAGGATTGAGCCTCTGGCCTCTTAGCTATATCCTTAACCTAAGTTTCCGATGACACTTTTGCTGTCAAGGCAAAGACATGCCACATTAATTCCAAGCCATCTGTTCTGGTGTATACTAACTTTCTCAGGATTGGCTATCTGCTTGGAACCAGGTTCAAATCTTTCCATTTCTACTCCCCAATACACAATTGCAATCTTTTTCTTCCCTTTCTAGAAAGAATTAATAAATTTCATTTTGAATTATATACTTTACATTCAATACTCAACCAGTTATGCTTCACCTTTCTTCTCTCTTCACCTGCTCCCACCCTGCCTCTTCCCTCTGCCTGCTCCTCTCAATTTCCCATCCTTCTCTGAGTCTTATGTATCCCAGGCTAGACTTGAATTTGCTATGTAGCCTGAGGATGGCCTTAGACTCCTAATCCTTGTGCTTCCATTTCCTACTGCTAGGATTACTGGCTTGAGACGTCATTCCCTGTTTAGTTTATGTGGTGCTGAGAATAGCGCCCAGGACTTTGTGCATTCTAGACAAACATTATATCAACTATGCTATGCCTGGGCCCCAATTGATGATATTATGTAGGGAGTGTAGGAAGCCTTGAATGTAGCCCTGAGTGAATGTGTATCATTGACAAGGACACAGCCATCACAAGGAAAAATGCCTTGGGAAACATGGAAAAAAGGCAAAGCCTTTGTCTGTGTGGGTCAGGCTATGGATTTCTACATCACCAACCCTTCCACACTTAGGTTGGCACATCTGGAAGCTGTTACTCTGAAGTGTTTTTTGAGTTATCTACTCACGTGCAGCACTCATACAGGGTGCTTAGAGGACTCTGCAAATCTATAGTACTTACCCTTGCATGCTCATCATTGCTGCTCTTCCTGGCTCTGCTATGGAAATACACCTTGTTTTGATTTCTAGTTCTCAGATTAAGACCCTTGCTGGATGCAGAGTTGTCATTTCTGCTTAAAATACACCACAGGCAGTTCTCCTTTCATTTATTAGCTTCTCCTACAACTATTTGTGTGCCAACTTAATTTCATTTTTGCCGTCTTCTCTGGGATTGCCCCTTCCAAGTCCTCATTTTAGCCATTGCTTCAGGAATACATTCTTCTTTATCTGCTACAATATTTTCAGCCCCTTACACCTGTGTGATTATTTCTCTGTGTCTCACAAGGCAGTTTATACAATCTCTAGATTTGGCAATTAATAAGATCCCAAACATGTAGTTCAGACTCATTAGTAGGCATCACTGAGTAAATAGTAACAATGAGTAAATGGTAACAATTCACACAAAATTCTCTTAAAATTCATGAGGGAATAAAATAATTGTTTCAGCTTAGAGAAAATTATGGAACACCTTGCTGGTTCAGTATCTAATTTTTTAAATTCCATGTAAAAAGCTTCACATGATTGTTGGGGAATATTATTTTAAGGTGTGTTACTTTTGTTCATGTTGCATTTGTTTAACTCTGTGAAGCTGTGTTACTGTGCCTGTCTAACATATCTGATGGTCTAATAAAGAACTAAATGGCCAATAGCAAGTCAGGGGAAAGTTTAGGTGGTGGTGGCAGGCAGAGAGAATATATAGAAGGAGAAATCTGGGAGGAAAAAAGAAGTAGCCAGAGAAGGAGGAGGACATCTGGGGCCAGCCACCCAGCTACACAGCCAGATACAGAATAAGAGTGAAAGTAAGATTATAAAAGTTAAGAAAAGGAAAAAGCAGGAAGCAAAAGGTAGACAAGGTAATTTAAAGTTAGGAAAGCTGGCTAGAAACAAGCTAAACCAAGGCTGGGCATTTATAAGTAAAAGTAAACCTCTGTGTGTGATTTATTTGGAAGCTGGGTGGAGGGCCCCCCAAAAGACCAAAGACCAACCAACAACACATGGTCTTGTTTTCAATAGAGGACAAGGACTCTTGATTCATTATTGTTTGTGGATTGAATATTTTGAGGACCCACATGACTTGGTGACTTTATCTGACTAGAGGCAGTGTGGGTATAAAGGACCAACACACACACACATGCACACGCACACACACACGCACACACAAACTGGTGTTGTGGACTAGGAATGTTGGTGGGTCTACTCCTATTACCACTGCGTCTAGGGACCTCAGCATGTTTAACATGTACAGTTCAGGTGGAGGACTTAACTAGTTTCAGTAGGAGGTATCTATAGGTAAGCAGTCTCATGCCAGGCTGTAAATATCCTAAAGGAAGAAGATGCAGATGCTAGTTTTGCACATGTTGATCTGTTGTCCATAAATGCTCTTGCTTGGACCAGAGAAAGCCACTTGTCTTAGGGTATCTACTGCTGTGAAGGGACACCATGAGCAAGGCAACTCTTACAAAGAAAACATTTAGTTGGGGCTGGCTTAAAGGTTCAGAGGTTTAGTCCATTATTGTCATGGCAGAAAGCATGGTGGCATGCAGGCAGATGTGGTGATAGAAAGGTAGCCTCCGAGATCCTGCCCTGTTTGAGTTCCTGTCCTGATTTCTTTTGGTGATGAACAGTGAGGTGGAAGTGTAAGTCAAATAAACTCTTTCCTCTTCAAGTTGCCTTAGGTCATGGTGTTTCATCACAGTAATAGTAATCTTGACTAAGATATTGCCTTACTAATAGCTATAGGAATAGATAAAAATACTTTTAAAATAGTTCTCTAAAGGCAACCAGAAACTCATACAACAATTGGAATTCTTTGGTGAAATTTAAAATTCTCTAAACATGATTCAATGAAGCCTATTCAGGTCTCCCTCAGGATTTCTATGTATTCAGAGAGAAGCTTCAGTTTCAAGGAAGACAGCTCAATTCAGGAACCTCTTAATTGACAAAGGCTAGTCCTACTTGCTAATTTTTCCTTCCATTAAACATTTCTGACATCAATGCATTACATTGAAGAACTCTGTGACCAGCTCAGGGAAGATTCTGAGCCCTGTGGGTTTCCATTACCTGTGAGATCCCATCACCTTGGCTTGCTTTATAACACAGCCTTAAGAGATACACCTCGCCAGGCAGTGGGGGCACACGCCTTTAATCCCAGCAGAGCCAGGTGGATCTCCGTGAGTTTGAGGCCAGCCTGGTCTACAGAGCGAGATCCAGGACAGCCACCAAAACTACACAGAGAAACACTATCTCAAAAAATCAAACAAACAAAAAAAAGACACATCTCAGGCTCTGGATAGGAGCATCCAGTATCCCAAAAGCCATAGCTAGTTCTCTTGAAGCCCTTTAAAGCTTTCTGGTAACTCTCCTTTCTCCAGGCATCATTTCTTTACCTTAATTTCTCTGCATACCTCATATTAATTATTTGCTTTTCAACCAAGCTAATGCTTCCCACAATAATGTGTCCATGTCTATTTTCAAACGTACATCATCCCGGACCAAACTCAACAGATGTCTAACTTACCTTTTTGCATAGAGTCCCAAGGAGGGTTCACTCATTGTTTGTTTTGCTTCTTTGATTTTCTTGCATCACTGTCATTAGGAAGACATTTTCTAGAGCTTCCTTCTCATATTGAGCTGCCAAAGGACAGTGTATACTTAAGGAAGTGTCAATTGATTCAGGAGGCAGTTAGGAGTCTAAAGAAACCACACACACACACACACACACACACACACACACACATCAGCCGTGACTGACTCTTACAAAGATCACCACATTGGAAAATATCTGTACTTTGATCTCTGGTAACCCTAATCTGCTACAAATTAGTCTTCATGAGAACATCATGCTAAGGCTTATTTCATCAAATTTTAAATGGTCATATGCTCTTAACTACCATTGTGAAGAACACACACAATGTTTCATCCACTGAGAAACATGAAAATTTAAAAGTAACAAACTGCAGTATGCAAGAGGTTTGCATCATATTTGCTGCCGACAGCACATATTCTAGACACAAGTCTCCGAGGATTTGAGCTAGAGCTGACTTAAAAGCCTGCTCCTTTCATGGTTTCAGATGTCGATGTTCAAGCTCCTAAAGGAAGGAAGCAACCAATAGTCCCCCCAGGTGTGACATCTATGAATCACAACACTAACCAGCATGGCAACAAATCCTTAAAGGTGCAATATGTCACACATATATTGGTACAAACCAACAGCTATCGAACTGGACCCAAGACTGGCTCAATAAGAGCAAGATCATATCTGACACTGTAATCTAACCAGTGACATGTGACAACCCAGATCTTGGATCTTAGAGGAGAAAGAAACTTCCTACCACCTCATATATTTTGTGTGAATCTCCCTAGCTATGTCCTATCTACTGCTGCCGTGGATGTGTGTTTTTGCTAAAAATAATCTGTGTAAGAAAATGTCTCCCAAAATAGGTTATTTCTGATGATCTCATATTTGAAGTCCATTATTTTGATGCACATGAAAACTCTAATTGTCGGTCTTTTTTTTCACTCTTGGTGTTATCCTCAGTCTCATACATGTTTTGTGATTCCTACTCCAGCCCCCACGACTCACTAATATACCAAGTTCCTTTTCTTTCATTTGGTCTGCTCATCTTGTTTGGCTGAAGACGACTTTCATTTTTTTTTTTTAAATCACATGGTGTCTAAATGCTCAATCATAGAAACATTCTCCAAGTCCTTCCTGTTACATCTTACCTTAGTCAGGCTCCTTTACTCCACATTCTGCTTAGTCCAAATACTCTTGCTCATATGTAGACATGTATAGAGCTAACCACTTGCGTTTACATAACTTATCACAGTGCTTGCACCTGAAGAAGACTTCCTCTTTTAGCAGTCATTAGTTGCCTATAGCTCTTCATCTATGAGCCTTAACTTCTGTATGGACTTTTCTTTTTTTTTTAATTAAGAAATGTTTTATTCGGCCGGGCGTTGGTGGCGCACGCCTTTAATCCCAGCACTCGGGAGGCAGAGGCAAGCGGATCTCTGTAAGTTTGAGGCCAGCTTGGTCTACAGAGTGAGTTCCAGGAGAGGCGCAAAGCTACACAGAGAAACCCTGTCTCGAAAAATCAAAAAAAAAATGTTTTATTCATTTTACATACCAATCACAGATCCCCCTCTTCCCTCCTCCTTCCTCTCCAACCTCCCCCCACAAGTAACCCATACCCTATTCCCTCCTGCAAGAAGGTAAAGCCTCCCATGTGGAGTTAGCAGAGCCTGGTACATTCAGTAGAGACAGGTCCAAGCCCCTCCCCTGTCTCCGGGTTCTGCAAACATGTACACATGTGGTAATGTGCTCCAAAAAGCCAGCTCATACACCAGGATGGATCCTGATCCTACTGCCAGGGGGCCCCTTAAGCAGATCAAGCTACATAACTGTCTTGCTTGTGCAGAGGGCCTAGTCCAGTCCTGTGGAGGCTCCACAGGTGTGTTGGTCCACAGTTCATGAGTTCCCACTAGTTTAGTTTGGTTGTCTCTGTAGGTTTCTCCATCATGATCTTGATGCCCCTTGCTCATAGAATCCCTCTTCTCTCTCTTCAACTGGGCTCCTGGAGCTCGGCCTGGTGTTTGGCTATGGATCTCTGCATTTGCTTCCATCAGTGACTGGAGAAAGGCTCTATGGTGACAGAGTATTCACAGATCTGATTACTGGGGTAAGCCAGTTCAGGCACCCTTTCCACTATTGCTAGGACTCTAAGCTGGGGTCATCCTTGTGGATTCCTGGGAACTTCCCTAGCACCCGGTGTATAGACTTTTCTATAAGTAATAATAAAATGTTTTTAAAAATATATGTCCGCATCCCCCCACGTCATCACTGGTTTCATAAGCATTGTCATTAGCACTGTAGGGATATAGGAACATTTGAGGAAAGGGTCACAGACTTGGACACTGGTGACTGATACCTACAGGGTTTATTAAAGTTGATAAGTCTATAAAATGAGTTTTTCAAAAGTATTCATAAAATAATTTGTACAAATACTGTTTAGTCATAAAATGGATTTGAAAAGTTAATAAATTTTAAACTTTAATTTAGATATTTATAATATAATCTTCCACACCTCTTTGTCTGCATAATGAATAAATGGATTTTAATATATAAAAGTGAATCTGTCCTTTCACTACACATAATTACAGTAGCACATCACTCTTGCTTGATGCAATAGTTTTAAAGTACTTATTAACCTTTCAAATAGATTTGTCCTATCAATTATACTTAACCAGAAAAAAATTTACCTTTTACTTTTAGACTTCTAAATTAACTCTATTACATGTTTTCTGTGGTTTTATAATATGAAAGATGCTGATGATAATTGAGTAACACCTTCAAAATATTTTTCCATGTGTTTTGTTATTGTTGGGAATGAGACATGGGATGAGGTACAGATTTTTTTCCATGGTGAAAGTTGCTATCAGAAATGTTTTTACAGAGCCACAGAAATGTAAAATGACACCCCCTCCCAAAATCTCCTCCCTGTTGCTGTTTTCTTTGGCTAGAATAAAATCATGATTATCACCGGCTGGTGGTGGCACATGCCTTTAATCCCAGCACTCAGGAGGCAGAGCCAGGCAGATCTCTATGAGTTCGAGGCCAGCCTGGTCTACAGAACGAGATCCAGGACAGGCACCAAAACTACACAGAGAAACCCTGTCTCAAAAAACAAACAAACAAAAAAAAAATCATGATTACTAGTAAAGCTGTCACAGAAATGGGTTGCAAGAAAGGGGATTTTTGTCTTCATTTTAGAGGAAATACCATTGCTAATTATATTACCAAACTTGGCTATCTTCTTTTTACTTGACCTCTATTATAATATTTCAACAAAGTTCCCATGATGGCTATCTTTACATGGCCATGGAACTTTGAGTTCCTTATATTTTATTGGACAGGTATATGAGTGACAGATAGAGGTTCCTCAAATGTTTTGTAACTTTAACCTGTTTTCAGGAATTGTTTTCTTTTCTTCTATCTTACCTGGAATCGGAAGTATCTACATTATTACTTGGTGACATCATAGTGCCTTTGAGAGATTAATGGGTATATTGGTGCCTTTCCTTCTACATTCCTGGGTTTTTGTCCTGTGTCAGGCTTTGAAGCTCTCCCCAAAGCCTGACCTGGCACATCCCATCACAGTCCCATTACCACCCTCAATCAGAGTGTAGCTTGCTTTGACTCTTCGCTCTCTGGAAGGATTTAATACAGAAAGGGGTAGAAATAAAAAGTATTCAAACATTTTCTTGGGTTGCAAGTTCTGGATGTAGGAATGTGTGAGTATAAAGATCCTTGGTATAATTCTGAGGTGAAGCATATTGGCAGGTGAGCAGTGTTTCATATTTTGAAAGTGAAAATGTATAACAGTATTTTTTTTTCTGGGGTAAAGATGAGTGAGGATGGAAAATGAAAAGAGAGAGAAATTAAGAAGCATGGCTGGCTTCCAGAAAATGGGGTCTTAAAATCCCACACTATATAAAAATTCAACAAAACAAATCAAAAAACAAAACAGAAGTGTAAAAAATAATTAAAACCAACAAAAATCCACTACAAAACAACAGTAATAAAATCTCCTGCTCTATCCAGTAAACCCAAAGTAAGACAAGAGTAACATTAAGATAGAAGGCTCATGTAACTCAGAAAACATGATAAAAGGGAAGTTATTTCATGCTTCCTATATGGAGTTATGGTAAATAAGACAGAAAAGAAAAGGAAGGAAGTATAAACTTCAAAAAATATCAGAGCAAGTTAAAATAACACAGAATAAACACTGGGCCAACTTAATGTTTCGACGCAGAAATAATAAAGGTCACAAGGGGTTGACATTCTTGTGGCTTATTTAGATGACATATGTCTAGCATTATAGACAGTATTAGATATTCCTTGGCTGCCAGTGAAATTCTTGAGGGCTTTTTGTTGTTGTTATAACTATTTGCTACTTTATTGTGTGCCCAGTATTCATAAGTAACAAGTGAATTCTATTAAAATAGTCTTTGTCTCCTTTAAAAGGAGATTTCCAATGCATAAACAGAGTTTAGCTGATGAAGAAAGTATTCAAATTAATTTGATTAAATAGTTCCCTCTAGCATGATTGAAAGAGCAACTTTGTAAAATGTATAATTTTAACAAATTATAATTTACAAATTTGTAAAATCTGTAACTTATACAACCTGCCACCATCCAAAGCATTAGGCACATCTAGTTCACTATCACATATTTCATATGTTGTAGTACACTTGCATAAGCTCTTTAAATGCTTATTAATACATCATAATTGGAGTAATTTGAAATGTAATGCAAGGAGATAGAAAGCAAATGACAGGGAATGGAGAGACAGCTCAGCAGCTGAACACTTGGTTCTCACCACACACATGGCAGCTCTCAACTATTCATAATTCCAGTTCCAGGATATCTGATGCCCACTTCTGACCTCTTCAGGCACCAAACACATAAGTTGTGTGCATACATAATGCAGGCACAACACACACACACACACACACACACACACACACACACACACACACACA